>JAZKJV010003361.1:0-116435 GCA_037367405.1 Ottelia alismoides
TCGTGACGGTTTTGAAACGTCCAATGCAGATAAGATCTTTGAGAGCACTTATTCATCGCAAACAAATACGCTGTAACCATCGTCGCCAGATATAGAAGTTGCGCGTTTTTTGAGCCACCCGCCCGCTTGCGGGAGGGTCTTACACAACCACTAAACCTATCCTCGCGCGAAGCCGCTGCGATCGCGAAGTAACGATCTAACGAACAAACAAGGTATCGCGGACTTCGCTATCGAGTGAAGCACGTGCACCCATGGCGCGATCAAAAGCGGTCTTCTCAAGGCGGAACAAGACGGCATCCGAAATGGCATCGACATGCGCATTGCGCGGTTGACCTGTGAGCAGTGCAGTCTCTCCGAAGTAACCACCGGGTCCAAGTTCGGCAACCAAATAATTACCTGGATCACGACGGATGCCAACCGTCCCTTCACGAATCATATAGAAAGCGTCGCCAACTTCACCTTGCGTGATGATTCGATGACCGGCAGGATATTTCACCACTTCCATTTGGTCTGCGACTTCGACCAAAGTGCGCGGGGTCACATCACGGAAGACGGGACAATGCTTTAACGCTTCGCTAATCCTTTGGGCTTCACCAACTTTGATATCGCTACGAATGCGACCATCGACCATGCTGACGATTCGGTCTGCGACATCGAGGATGCGATTGTCATGAGTCACCATTAGGATCGTGACACCTTCTTCGTCCGCGCGACGACGAAGGAGCTCCACCACCGTACGACCAGATTGTTCATCCAAAGCCGCAGTAGGCTCGTCTGCCAAAACTAACTCCGGATGGTGGACAAGTGCTCGCGCAATGGCCACACGTTGTTTTTGCCCCCCCGAAAGCTGGCGCGGTTTATGGTGTAAACGCTGCCCCAGTCCTACGGCTTCTAACATTTCTTGACATAGTTGATTTTGATCACGACGGGACTGATTACCCCGATGGAGCTCCAAGGCCATGCGCACATTCTGCATGGCAGTGAGGGAGCCAAAGAGGTTATGGGCTTGAAAAATAAAGCCGACGCGACGCCGAAGTCGTCCCAGAGCCTTGGAAGTTGCCCCATGGAGGGGTTCATCCAGGACCCACAGTTCACCCTCCTGGACGCGGCGTAATGTTCCAATCAAAGTGAGTAAAGTGGTTTTTCCTGACCCGCTGGGGCCAGTCATAATTACAATTTCACCACGGCGGATCGTGAGATCGTTGTCAAACAGCACACGCCGGCGCAATTCCCCCTCTCCGAAATCGTGTTGCAAGTTGCAGACCCGGACTGCAGCCCGCGGCTCAACGGCTTGGGATTCAAATTGTGTAGCGCGCTGGTGTGCATTCATGACGACCATTTTACACAGACTAAGATTGTTTGCAGTCGAACTTTCAGATTTAGGTAACACCAACCGATGCTGCCGACTTTTTCGCACCGATTGGTTAAGCAAAAGTTGACACTTTTCGTGTTTGGTGACCGTTTGTCGGATGTACGTTTATCAGGAACATGTCTGAATCGATCGAAGAACGTCATGCTGCGCAAAACTTGCTCTCCGCTTTGGATCATAGGTGTCGTGCTAACGGTTGTCGTCGGTTGCAATAATCGGACGAACAACATCGCACCTCTTGCGCAATTGCCTGCCGTCAAGGAACTTGATATGCCACCGGGCCACGCAATCGTGGCACAGGGCAAACTAGAACCATCAGGCGGTCTTGTCCCCATTTCGGCGGCTCCGGGAGATCTAATTGAGAAGATCTTGGTTTCCGAAGGAGCCACGGTTGAAAAGGATCAACCCCTGATTGAGCTGGCAAGCCTTGCGGTACGCGAAGCCGAGTTAAGTGCGGCCAAAGCGCGGCGTCAGGAAGCCGCCAGCCAAATCCGAGTTGCACAAATGACGGCTGCGGCACGTTTACGCGCCGCACAGATTGGGCTTCGCACGGCTCAACTTAAACAAGAGCAGAGCAAGCTTGCGGAAGGACAGTTGGAGCAAGCGGATCGCGAAATCACAGAGGCTCGCCGGGTTTTTGATCAGCTTCGTGCTGCAGCAAGCGATCCGAATGTAGCTACGCTAATTGGTCAAACAACACTCAATCAGAAAGAGCTAGAACTACAGAAGGCGCAGCAGAATCGCCGACTCAAAGGATCCGAGGCCGAAGCGGCGCAGCAGACCGCCGCTTTAGCGGTCGATGCGGCTGAGCAAGAAGTGGCCGCTGCGAAAGAAGCGCTCGAGGCTACAGAGGATCCGTCCAAACTAGCCGCGATCGACGAACAACTGCATATACTCGAACTGCAATTAAGAACTTCGCGCATCGTCAGCCCGATCACTGGACATGTGGTGATGATCGATGCATCCGTTGGGCAACCAACGTCGATGACTCCTATGATGCAATTAGCGAATGTTTCCTCCATGATTTGTCGTGCAGAAGTTGATGTGGCAGCGCTTCCTCGTTTGAAGAATGGGGCATCCGCTGTTGTGACCAGTCCAGCTCTGACCGAGCCGTTGCACGGTCGAGTCACATCGATCAGCCAAGTCGTAGGTTCTCCGCGGTTACCTAATCCAAGTCCCATGGCGCGATCGGATTGGCGTGCTGCGATGGTTGAAATTTCCATTGATCCCGAAGATGCAGAACGCGCCAGTCAAAGGATTAATTTGCAAGTCGATGTTGCAATCGCCGCCAGTGAAGCGGCACCGGCTGTAGCGAGATTGCCGCAGCCGAATACAAGGAGTCCTTAATCTCGTGCTTAAGGTACAGCGACGAACATCGCTTGCGCTGGCCAATCTCATGTACCAGCCCACTCGCACAGCGATCTCCATCGGGGGAGTTTCGTTTGCTGTGTTGTTGATGCTGATGCAGCTGGGGTTTTTAGGGACTGTCTCAGTAACCGCGACCGGAGTTTACGATCGATTAACGTTTGATCTACTCATTCGCTCTCCTGAGTATCTTCATCTTTTTGAAGCACGAAATATTCCCGAATCGTTGTGGCACCAAGTGGCGCAAGTGCCAGGGGTCGGTGAGGTTCGGTTGTTAGATGTGGCTCTTGGTAAATGGCAAAGTCCCATTGATGGCAAGTTTCGCGCGATGGGTATGTTGGGTGTTGATCCCAAGCGTCCAGCCATTGATCTTCCAGAACTGCGTAACCAATTACAGCTTCTCGAGAACTCCGATTATGTATTGATCGATCAGACATCGCGACCCGAATACGGCCCACGAAATGAAACGATGTTTGATGAAGAAGACATAGGATCGAAAACGGATTTGCTCGGTCGTGAAGTCACGATCGGCGGTCTATATCGATTGGGAACCGGACTCGCGGCCAGTGGCGCACTCATGATTAGTCGCACTGGGTTTTCAGAACGTTTGACGGTTCAACGGGGGCAAGTCAGCCTAATTCTCGTTAGAACTCAGCCCGGAGAAGATCCTCGCAAAGTCGCAAACGCTGTTCGTCAACATTTAAAAGCGACGGGGCATCAAGATGCTGCGGAGGTATTAACGCGAACGGAAGTACAAAAACGCGAGTTGCGACGTTGGGTTTGGGACACTCCCATAGGATTGATCTTTGTTTCAGGGGTTGTATTGGCAGCGGTTGTGGGTGCCATGATCTGCTATATGGTGCTTGCGACGGATGTGATGGGACGCTTGCCTGAGTATGCGACTTTGAAAGCGATGGGGTACCCGAATCCCTATCTTTATTTAGTAGTCATGCAGCAAGCGTGGTGGTTAGCTGGCGCAGCCGTTGTTATCACAACCCCACTGGCTTGGGTCGTTTATCGAGTCACGAGCGTCCTCGCGGGTGTTTCAATTGATATGACTTTGGGCCGTATTGTGTTGGTTGCCTGTTTAACGATGGTCGCATGTAGCCTGGCAGCTTTGATGGCGTTAAGAAAATTGGCGCGGGCAGAGCCTGCTTCGTTGTTTTAGCAGTGTTTCTTAAGTCGTGTTGCCGTAGATCGTTGAGAGAAATTAGTTTGTGACACAGCGCACTCCTCTCGCCTGGAAAAACTTAATTCATTTGCCGGGGCGGTTTGCGCTCTCGTGCGGTGCGATTGGCTTTGCCGTGGTCCTGATGTTCATGCAAAGCGGGTTTAGAAACGCGTTGCTGGATAGTCCGACGCAAATCATCGACCGACTCGGTGGCGATCTGGTGGCAATGAGTCCAGCGCGCTATGCGCTTGCGAGTGAACAAAGATTTCCTACGCGACTGCTGCAACGTGTTGCGTCGCATCCGGACGTGGTGGGAGTCGTCCCGGTATATATCGAACGTTCTATCGCGATGTTGCGAACTCCCGGGAGCCCTTCACGGAATATTCGTGTGATCGGCTTACCCGAAGAAAGCGGTCAAGTCGCTGATCGTCGTTTGGATGCTTTGCTTCCCTTATTGTCCCAGCCGCGTACTGCGATCATCGATCAACGAAGCAAGAAGTCGTATCAAATACCTGTCGATGATCCTGAAGCACTTGCAGCGACAGAAATCGAACTTATGAATCGGTCGCTTCGCATCGTCGGACGCGTTGAGATCGGGGCCGACTTTGCTCACGACGGTAATCTGATCATCGGCGAACATAGTATGAAGGAGTATTTTCCGTTTCGCGGCGACGGTGATCCCCTTTCCATTGCCGATTTGGGCATCATTCGCCTGCGCGAGGGAGCAGATTTAGCGGCTGTAGTAAACGATCTGCGACAAGTTGCGCCCCAAGAGATGGACGTGTTGTCGAGAAAAAATGTCGCTCAGCGCGAACGCGACTTCTGGGCAAATGCGACACCCATCGGAATTATCTTCACCGCTGGAATGATGGTGGGTTTCGCGGTGGGGGTGATTATCTGTTATCAAATTTTGTTTACTGAGATCCATGACCATATGGCCGAGTTCGCGACACTCAAAGCGATGGGCTACAGAGGGAACTACTTCGTGACGCTTGTATGTCAGCAAGCTTGGTTGCTGGCAACGTTTGGTTTCTTACCGGGCTTTGCCGTGAGTTGGGGCCTATTTTCATTCTTGGAAAGCGCCGTCGATTTACCGATGTCGATGACTCCCTTGCGCATCATGACCATCTTTGTATTGACCGTTGCGATGTGTACGGTCGGCGGATTACTAGCCATGCGCAAATTGCTCGGCGCAGACCCTGCGAAGCTGTTTTGAGTGGGAGATTTGAGATTTGATATTTGATATTTGATATTTGAAAGGAGTGAGGAGCGACCATTTCAAATCTCAAATCTCAAATTCACGTCCTAAAACAACCGGAGTTGGCCGGAGGCAGATCGTGGTGGTGTGAAGTCCTCGCAATTCAACGGCTCAAGATCTTCAAACCCGAGCTTCTGCCGAAACACCCTAAACATCGCGCGGATCTGTTCGGCGATTTGGCCGCTGCCAACCATACGCTGTCCCCAAGTTGATTCGTTGAACTTGCCTCCTCGTGTTTGTTTTACAAGGCCTTCGATTTTCTCAAACTTTAAAGGTTGCGTTCGCTCAAGCCATTCGCGGAACACGGGTTCGACGGTCAATGGTAGCCTCAGCAAGATGTAACGAGCATCTATCGCCCCGGCTTCCCGCACCGCTTTGAGGATCGCAGGAGCTTCATGGTCATTCAAACCTGGAATGATGGGAGCAATTAATGCACGAACTGGAATTCCGGATTCGGTTAGCGTACGAATCGCGCGCAAGCGGGCGCTCGGGATGCTCGTACGTGGTTCCATGACTCGCGCTAAGTCTGGATCCAGAGTTGTCACGGAGAGATTGACATGGATCAAACGACGCGGAGCCATCGCTCGGAGCAGATCCAGATCGCGTACAACCAATGCGTTCTTGGTGATGATACTTATCGGTTGATGACACTCCTGTGCAACTTCGATGCATCCACGGGTCAAGCGAAACTCACGTTCAGCGGGCTGATAACAATCCGTGATGCCGCTGAAGATAATGGGTTCTGGTTTCCAGGCGCTTCGCGACAAAAACTCGCGCAGCAACCTTGGCGCATCGCGTTTGACGACGATCTTTGTCTCGAAATCGAGTCCGGCATTCATCCCCAAATATTCGTGGGAATTACGCGCATAGCAGTAAGGGCATGCATGGGCGCAGCCACGATAGGGATTGACACTAAAGCGAAAGGGAATGTCGGGAGAATCATTTTCAACAACAATCGACTTGGAAGCATCCTCTAAATACTCAATCCGACGATTGGCACGCTCGGTTAGGTATTCCGTATCCCACTCGAGTTGGTCGGATTCGAACTCAGTCGAGGTTTTTTCAAAGCGATTTGGTGGGTCAAGATTCGATCCATGTCTCATGCGCCGTCTCCTGCCCTATTCTACGGCAAAGGCTTTGGGAGCGTACCCCGGTCTGCCGTATAATGAGCACTCTACAGTCGGTGCCGAAGCGAACAGAGAATCATCGCGAGAACGGATAGGTTGTGAGCAAAATGAATCGGAAGATAGTGCTTTCCCTCTGCTACGTGGTCGCCGGCGCAATCGTTTGTATTGCTGACGATCAAGCGAATGAGCAGTTATTCGTGCGGCGGATCGCGCCTCTCTTGTTTGAGAAGTGTATTGCTTGCCATGGGGTTGATGAAACAAAGCGCGAAGGTGGCTTAGATTTAAGTCATCGTGAAGCGGCGGCGAAAGGTGGCGATAGCGAAAAGGCTGTGATTGTTCCGGGGAAGCCTCAAGAGAGTCCGCTGTATCTGGCTATAACCCGCGAACATGATCAGTGGTCAGCCATGCCACCCAAAGAAGCCGAGCAACTATCTTCTGAGCAGAAAAAATGGATGCATGAATGGATTCTCGGGGGTGCGATTTGGCCGGAGGAGAAACGCATTGCTGAGATCAAGAAACAGCATGCGATACAGTGGTCTGCCGAGGATGGGGAGATCGTAAAGACGAGTGGTGGACTGAGCCAAGCTTGGACTGAGCGGCGTTATGATCCCAAATCACTTTGGGCTTATCAGCCAGTTCGTAAGCCGGATCTCTCACAGGTTGGTAGCGCAGCCATTGATGCCCTGATTGAAGCGCAGTTTCCAGCGGGGATGATGCCAGCGCCAATCGCTGATGCCCGGACCTTACTCCGTCGCACTACATTCGACTTGACGGGATTACCTCCCACACCTGAAGAAGTTATTCAGTTCGAGTCGAGCTATGCGAGAGACCCAGAGATTGCAATGCAACAATTGATTGATCGGTTACTGGATAGTCCGCATTACGGCGAAAGGATGGCGCAGCATTGGCTCGACGTTGTGCGCTACGCGGACTCGTCCGGTTTTGCAAACGATTACGAACGAGGTAACGCTTGGCGTTATCGCGACTATGTGATTCGCGCATTCAATCAAGACAAACCGTTTGATCAGTTCATTCGCGAACAGATTGCAGGCGATGAAATCGATGCTGATGATCCAGAGAAGCTGATAGCGACGGGGTTCCTGCGCATGGGGCCTTGGGAACTTACGGGGATGGAAGTTGCAAAAATTGCACGTCAACGTTTCCTGGATGATGTGACGAACAGTGTGGGTGAGACATTCCTCGCGCACTCATTGCAATGCGCACGGTGCCACGACCACAAGTTCGATCCGATCCCCACGCGTGACTATTACTCGATACAAGCAGTATTTTCCGCGACACAAATCGCAGAACGACCTGCGAAGTTCTTGCCGGTAGAGAATGTAAAGGGATTTGAAGAAGCAAAGTATCTAGAACGAACGCGTTCGGAGCACCAAGCCACTCTGCAACGGCTCGACGAAAAATCATTGGTCGCAGCGCTCGACTGGTACCGCGAACAAGGCCTCGACCTTAAGCCTTGGTTAGAGGCCGTTGAGCAAGCATCGCGTGGTGATACCAAGCGGCGACGCGGGGTCTTCGGCGCAGCTCGCAGCATGCTGTTGAAGCAAGGGGTCGCTGAAGATCAATTTCCACCGCGAATGTTGGGTTGGACCCCTGAAGAGATCGGACTTGAACGCATCGCCAACAAAGGGCTTGAGCGACTGGCTTGGCAATTCGATCGCTATGAACCTTTTGCACTCGCCGTCTACAACGGTGCCACACCCAAAATCACAAGCGTTAATACACCACTTCGAATGCCGAAAGAAAACTCAAGGCCTCTGGCGGTCGATGCGACATGCATATTGAGTGGGGGCGATCCTTTTTCCCCGACCGATCCCGTGGCACCAGGAGTGTTGAGCGCTTTGGTTGGATTTAATCCAAATGTGCCCCGGATTGAAGAAGATCTGAGCAACGCAGTTTCGGGGCGGCGTTTGAGGCTTGCAACTTGGATTGCGGATGCACGGAACCCATTAACGACACGTGCCATCGTGAACCGAATCTGGCTTTGGCATTTCGGACAGCCGATTGCTGGTAATCCCAATAACTTTGGCAGCACCGGCAAACGTCCAACGCATCCTGAACTCCTTGATTGGCTCGCTGCGAATTTTGTAACAGAGGGTTGGTCATTTAAAAATATGCATCGCACGATCATGATGAGCCGCGCGTATCGGCGAGCCAGCCAGATGACGGTTCAAAGTGTTGTTACTGACCGTGAAGCTTGTATGGCACACTATGCCTTATTCAAGCCTCGCCGATTGTCGGCCGAAGAGATTCGCGATGCGACATTGCTTGCGACAGGAGAGTTAAATCGAGAACTGGGAGGTATCCCGAATCGCCCAGAAATGAATCTCGAAGCTGCCTTACAACCGCGTCAAGTTATGGGGACATTTGCAGCAGCGTGGGTGCCTAATACAAAGCCTGAGGAGCGTCATCGTCGTTCCATCTACGCATTGCGGCTAAGAGGATTGAGCGATCCAGCGCTGGAAGTATTTAACCTTCCCGCCCCTGATTTTTCATGCGAAAGGCGCGAAGTCAGTACTGTAACGCCGCAAGTGTTTTCTCTCTTCAACAGCAGGAGTAGTTTGCAGCGGGCCTTGGCATTGGCAACACGGGCGATACGCGAAACCGAAGCGCCTGCCGATGCCGTCGAGCGATGTTATCTGTTGGCATTAGGACGTAGACCGGAGCCGAGGGAGTTGCAAGTCTGTTTGAAACATTGGCTGGAGATGGAGCGGGTGCAAGACAAACTTAAGTTTGACAAAGAGCCACCTCAAAATACCATCCGACGTGATGCCGTCGAAGAGAACACCGGTGAACGGTTCTCGTTTGAAGAAAAGCTTTATGCCAATGCTGATTTTGTTCCCGATCTCCAGCCTGCGGATTGCGATGCTCGAACGCGTGCCCTTGGTGATGTTTGTTTAGCGTTGCTCAATGGTAATGAGTTTATCTATGTCGATTAAATCCGATCTGCCAAACGTCGCTGGTATGAACAACCGTTGCATGGCGCGACGTGACGTCCTATACGGCTTAGGGATGTCACTAGGGAGCATTGCGTTTACTTCTCTATTAGCTTCGGAGCAGAAGCAAACTGGAGAAGTCCAATCCAAACCGTTGCCTGCTAAAGCAAAACAGGTGATTTTTCTCACTATGGAGGGTGGCCCTTCCCACATCGATACATTTGATCCGAAGCCAGCGCTTGCTAAATGGCATTTGAAAGAGTTTGTTCGACAAGGGGAGCAAAAGTCGGCGATGGAGAGTGGCAAGCGTTACTACGTGCAAAGTCCGTTTCGGTTTTTGAAAGCGGGACAGTGCGGTGCCGACATCGCCGATAATTGGGTGCATTTGGCAAAGGTCGTTGACGACATTTGTTTTTTCCGTGGCTGTACCGTCGATAGTGTGAATCATCCGACGGCGATGTACCAAATGAATTGCGGTAATCGTTTTGGGGGCGATCCTGCGGTTGGGGCGTGGGTGAACTACGGTTTAGGCACGATCAATCAAGATCTTCCAGGATTTATCGTGCTGCCCGAAGTCAGTTATCCTCAAGGGGGTGCTGCAAACTGGAGCAACGGTTATCTTCCCGCACGCTTTCAAGGCACACCGCTTCGGCCAAAAGGTTCGCCTATACTCGATTTAAGTCCCCCACCGGGCATCACCCTTGAGCATCAAAGAAAAAATCTCGATTTGATTGATCAGTTCAATCGATGGCATGCTGAAACTCGCCCCGGTCAGGAAGAGTTAACGGCTCGTATGGAAAGCTATGAACTCGCTTTCCGAATGCAAACTCAGGTACCAGAAATCCTTGATCTCACGCAAGAAGATCAAAAGACACTGGCGATGTATGGGATTGGTGAAGCGGCGACGGACAGCTTTGGGCGCAAGTGTTTGTTAGCGCGTAAGCTGGTTGAGAAAGGGGTGCGATTTGTCCAACTTTACAATGGCACTTGGGATAGCCACGATTTTATAGAACGCGCGCACGGCAACTTAGTTCGCGGTGTGGATCAACCGATTGCAGCTTTGTTGATGGACCTTAAGCAGCGCGGTCTGCTTGAGAGTACCCTGGTGGTCTGGGGAGGTGAGTTCGGCCGCACGCCTGATAATGGAGTGCGCCAAGGGACGGCTTACGGACGTGATCATAACCCCAATGCGATGACGATTTGGTTAGCCGGAGGTGGTTGTAACGCAGGGCATACGGTTGGCGCTACGGATGAGTTGGGAATGGAAGCGGTTGAAGGTCGAGCCCATGTCCGGGATTTTCACGTAACACTACTTCGACTATTGGGTTTGGATGACAATCAACTGACGTACTATCACGGTGGCCGATTCAAGCAACTCAGTCAATTCGGCGGCAACGTTATCCAAGACCTCGTGGGATAGGCGTCTCGCCTGTCATTCGCCTAAGGTTTTCCTCCAAATTTTTCTTTCCACTTAGTGCGCAGGGTCGATTGCAAACGCTGCTGAAATTCGGGGGGCATATCGTAAGCCGCTCCTGCTTGATAAAGGGAAATGGTCTGACGGATATTGTCGATGACAACTTGACACGGATTGCAACCGGCCAAGTGCGTGGCGAACTCTTCGCAAACCTCGTCAAGTTGCGCCCCGTCGACGTATTCGTTCAGTGCTTTCAGCAGTTCTTCGCAAGTCATAGTACTCTCGCAACTCCCGATTCAGGTATAGAGCCAAAGGAAGGCCAGAGGTTACAAGAAATTACGCATGTTTATGGTCGGGGGTAATCGCCTGTTGGATGTCACCAAACAGCCGTGTCAATATTTCCCTAAGCGCCAACCTTGCCCGCAGCAAACGAACTTTAACCGCTGATTCTGTCAGTTCTAGCAATTTTGCCGTTTCGCGCACCGACAGCCCTTCAATATCTCGAAGAATGAACACGAGCCGATATTTCTCATCGAGCGATTGTAACGCTTGATCGATTTGCGTTTGCGTCTCCTTGCGCTGAGCAATCGCGTCTGGTGGTTCACTCCAAGGAGCAATAAAATCCGGATGGGGAACTTCGCTGTAGCTATCTTCTTTAGAGAGCGACGACATTTGAAGCATCGACACTGTCCGCTTCTTACGCAAAATTTTCAAAGCATGGTTACTTGCGATACGCAGAACCCAGGTTGCTAACGCAGACTCTTCACGAAAATCATCAAGATGTTCAATTAAAGACACGAAGGTTTGCTGAGTGGCATCCTCAGCATCTTGCGCTTGACGGAGCATGCGGAAGGTAAGCCCGTAAACACGCGGCTGAAGCTGTTCGACGATCTTCTGGAACGCTTCAAAGTCACCTTGTTTGGCTTTGCTCAGGAGTTCGTGTTCTGCTGCGCTCTCCAAGAGCTGACTCTCACCGGTCATCCGTCCATTCCCGTCGTTGTTGAACCCACCAATCTTTTCAGAGCGAGACATTGTATCGCGGACTAGGACGATGATTGCGTCGCACAACACGCAAACACTGGCAGTGGAAGCACCACCCGCGAGGAATTATGATGGGGCTTTGCATCCTCCCTCCCTCGGCGAGTTTCTACGACCTGTGGACGAATACATCCGTCAAGTTTTGGCTGCACTTTCTGAATTCACTAACCCGGGGCCCGTTTGGCGCAACGGCTTGATGAACCCCGGTGGTCCCCACTACCGAGTGTCTATTTCGGTAAGTATAGGGGCAGATGAGTGTCGAGTGTTTGGAAAACTCATCGAAGCGTTTCGACCGAAGGATGGTTTTATCGTGGGCAACGCATTTGGCTACTCGTGTGCCATCATTGCGCTGGCCATGCGGGACCATGGCGGGGAGACGTTGATTACGTTAGATCCGCGTACTGAAGGGGACGGAGAACGATGTGCGGCAATCGCCAATGAACTTCTTCGTCGGCTCGATTTGAATTTCGTGAAAAACAAAAAGGGGTATTCACCGCAGGATATTCCGGCAGCGGTTGAGAAGTCCAAGTACGACTTGATCTTCATTGATGGTTTGCATGCTCACCCGCAAGTCACCAAGGATTTCGATGGGTGTGAACCATACGGTCATGACAAAACCGTGTTCGTATGGCACGACTACTGGCTCGAGGGGATTCCGGAATGCATCGATCATGCCAAAGCGAAGGGGTACCTATGTTGGTATATTCCCACATCCTGCGAGATGGTCGTCGGCACGCGTGATCCCGAGATTTTCAAAAAGTTCAAAGAGCTGTTTCCAAACGGAGCCGAGCAGGGTCCGAAACGTTCTAAACTAGAGCATCTTCGGATGGGAGCGTATGCATTGACTTGCCGCGAAACCAGTCGGTTTGTGCATTGGCTTAAAACCGGTGGCAAGAAAGAATTGATACAAGCGTAAGATCATTGCGGTTGGAAACTCGCAGCGGTGTTCGCGATTGCAGCTTCTGATCACGCGCAGTCGACATTGAAAGGAAACAGCTGTGCGCCGCTTGCGAGTATTGCTCACGGAAGGCTCAAGTCTTTCGGCGCGACATACGCTGAATGCACTCGGTCAAAATCATGACATCGAAGTTGCGGATGCGGGGCGCTGGAAGATCGGCCGTGCTTCTTGCTATGTGCGTCGCTGGCATCGCGTTCCCGCTTATCAACGTGAGCCGGAAGCGTTTATTGATCGAATTGAATCGCTCTTAAAGGAACGTGGTTTCGATGTGCTGTTGCCCACGCACGAAGAGACGTTCTTAATCTCGCGGTTTCAATCGCGATTTGCTCAACATGTCAAACTCGCAGTGCCAGAGTTTGAGCAACTCGAGCAAATGCAAAGCAAAGCGCGGTTCAGCGAATTGCTTAGCCAGCTGAATCTTCCCCAGCCGACGACCACCATCGTCCGTAGTGAAGCGGAACTGAAAGCATGGGATCGTTTTCCCGTCTTTATCAAGCGGTCAATGAGTACGGCAAGCCAAGGGGTAATGGGAGTCAAAGATGGCGATGAAATGCTTGCCGCAATCAAACGCATGGAGCAATCCGGATGGTTCAATGAGCACGAAGAGATTCTGGTGCAGGATTGGGTCCAAGGAATCGAATCTGCCGCAATTGGTTTGTTTCAGCATGGAAGACTCGTGGGCTTTCACTGCATGGAGGAGTGGGCCAAAGGGAGCCTAGGGATGCCTATGTCACGACGCAGTCGATTGCACCGTGATGTTCTCGAGCACACGCGTCGTTTGGGTGAACATTTGAAATGGCACGGTCCATTTTGCCTGGCATACTTCTATGATCCTCAGCGAGAAACGGTGCGTTATATCGAATGCAATCCTCGCATCGGCGAAACATTCAATGGGGTACTCAGCGGTATCAACCTCTGTGAAGTATGGCTCAAGATTGCTTTAGAAGAAAAGTTGGAGATGCAGCCGTTACCAAGGGAGAATATCCATTCCTACTGCGGCTTTCTGGTACTCTTGGCTCAAGCGATCGATGGAGCATCCCGTTTCAAACTGCTGCAACAATTAGCGGACTGGAAGCGCGGACGCGGATACTATCAAGGGGAAAATGAATTGATTCGCGTGCGCGAGGATTGGCTGAGCGCGATTCCCTCTCTTGCAGTGATTGGACTTCTGTTAGCGTATCCGCGGGGAGGTCATTGGTTGGTCCATGACACGGTCAAACGCTACGCATTGTCGGAAGCCGCCGCGAATACGATTCGCACATTACCAAAAGCTTGAGTCCGACCGTCCCGCAAGCGGGAAGGTGGCTTACGAAAAGAGATTACCTAGAAGTTCATCAACGGAACGACTTGAGGAACTGCCACTTGTTGCTTTGAAATCTCCACCGTTGCATCGCGACCCATGATCGATTCGAGATGATCGCCAACTCTCAATGCATTGGCGATGATTGTGAGCGTTGGATTGCACGAACCGATACTCGGGAAGAAGCTACCGTCGACTACATAAAGGTTCTCAATATCATGCGTGCGGCAGTTGAGGTTTAAGACTGAATCCTGTGGATTGGTTCCCAATCGACAGGTGCCAGACTGATGTCCGATACCTTCGAGGTCCACCACTTTAGTGACGCAGAAAGGTGCTGAAAACAGATCGCTGGTTCGGCCAATCTTTTTGAGTACGTCTTTCATGCGACGCGTCAATCGTTCAATACCTGCAGTATTATTCGGCGTATAACTGATCTTCAGCCGATTCTGAGCGTCGACTGTTACGCGGTTATTTGGGTCAGGTAAGTCTTCACCTGTCAACAAGAATTCAATCGAATGGGATGCCAACCGATCAAGTGGAGCGAGTGGCAGTAACTTAAATGTTTTGCCTCGCATCATCTCGCCGCGAAGTTTGCCGAGCATTTGCAAACGGCCCATGGGAAAAGGAAAGTCTTTTTCGCCATGGTAAAAATCATTGAGCCCCAGGGTAACTTGAAACCGCGTCGGGTTTGGTTGTTTGAAAAAGGCAACTAGCGCCGTGCGATGATGCAACATGAAGTTCCGTCCTACTTGATCGGAACGGTTGGCTAGACCACGCGGATGCTGATCATTGGCTGACTGGAGTAATAGCCGCGCCGAGTTACAAGCACCGGCCGATAAGATCACCATGGAACCAGTAAAACGTTCTTCCTTCCCGTTACGGTCAACAACGACTTCGCGGATTTCATTGCCTGAAGGACTAGTCACCAAGCGTTTCGCCAAGGCACCAGTGAGCAACGTTACATTTGGGTAATGCAGTGCGGGACGCATCGCGATAACTTCGGCATCGCATTTCGCATGCACCATACAAGGAAAGCCGCCGCAGTTGTTGCAGCGTAAACAAGCGCTCATCCAAGGTCTTTGTTCATCTAACTGAACAGCCATGGGGAGATGCGAAGGATGATACCCGAGATTGGTTAGCGCATCGCTGAGTTGCTGAATGCGTGGTTCGTGCTGGATGGCTGGAAACGGATACGGTTCGCTTGCTGGCGGTTCCGTTGGATCTGCGTTCCGTTCCCCATGTACTTGATAGAGTCGTTCAGCTGAACAGTAGTAGCTCTCAAAATCTTCGTAGCTCAACGGCCATGCGGGCGAAACGGCATTGGGATGTTGAACCGCTTGGAAGTCTTCACGGCGAAATCGCGCAAGCACAGCGCCATAAACTTTGGTGTTGCCACCCACACAGTAATAGAGTTCCGGATGGAAGACGCGATCATGTTTGTCATACCACTGCTCGCCGCGATAGCGACCTTTGACAAAAATCTCGTGCGCGTCCCAATTCTCCGGTTCACGCGGCAGATAATCGCCTCGTTCGAGAACGAGAATGCGTTTGCCTGTCCGCGCTAATCGCCAAGCTAATGTGCCGCCGCCAGCACCTGAGCCGATAATGATGTAGTCAAAGTGATCAGATGCCATCGATATTTCTTGCTAGAGTGACTTGAGTGCGTCAACTTCAGCGGCAGAAGGCTGGTAGGGTCGATATTCCTTCATCTTTACGTCGTAGGGTCCATCGATCCTGTAATGGATCCCGCGCCACGATACGTTCTTAATCAACGCGGCGTAAATCAGGGCAGCAGCATAAACCAGTTGGGTTAATGGCAAGGCTATAAGCAGTTTAATTGCTGCCAATGGGGAAATCCACGAAGTGGAATCTTGGCGCATTTTTAAGATGCGGCGAGCAGCGATTTCAAGAAGCAAAATGCCCCCGGCCATGGCGATCAGGTAACCTAGTAACCCGGCACCCAAGTAAATACTACTGAGATGATCGCCACGAATCAAACTGATTGCGAAGAGTGCCAAACCTGCCACGATGATCAGCGTTGTTAACAGGCCATGTCCAATGACCATCGGCCAGCCGGGATGATAGAGACGCGACAGTAACAATTGACGCTGAACCCAAGGAAAGAAACCGGGCAAATCGCAAACCTCTCGATTTGGCATCATAATGGAGGGAACGAAGGCGATTTTCAGGTTCTGCCTTAATACTTCGTCATGAATCGTGGTATCGAACGCGAAGGCCTTGAGCCATTGAGGCAATAGGTTCGAGTTTTGAAAAACCGACCGTTTTACTGCGAGCGATCCACCCCACGTGTAATTGTTCCAGTACATCTGCACCACTGCCCCCGCGTTCCAAAGATAGCGGACCAATGATCCCCAAGTGGGTACAGAGGGCAGGTACCATCGATTGCCGGCGGCAACGCCGTACTCAGAATCGACTAGGGGATGTACCAACTCTCTCAACCAATTCTTATGTGGGACCACATCCGCATCGAGAATCACGACGACTTCACAATTGTCGGGCAATGAAGAGATAACTTGCACCACACTAGCATTCACCAGACTGCATGTCGCTTGCGGCGCTTTTAAAGCTTCCATGCGCGCGGGTGCTTGCGGATGCTTATTCAAAATGTCGGTCATCATCTTCCAAGCCGGATCGCTCGGACTGTCTACGACCACTCGGATTTCATGGTTGGGATAATCGAGCGCGAACAACGCTTCGAGGCATCGGTGTAAGAACGGATCAGCGCCGCGAAGGCAAAGGATCAAAGTTGCTCGCGGGCATTTTTCATCGGGCAGCACAGGAAGTTTGTGCCGCAACAAAACGGCCGCGAAACCTGCAATAAACGGGAGCTGAGTGACGGCTAGAAAGCCCAAGATTGCGGCAATCGTTACCGCCACGCCGAACAGGGTCATACGAAATTTAAACCTTTATCTGATCCGATACTACCGTTGTTGCATCGGCGAATGAAGCCAGCGGAGCGAAGTCTAGCCGGTCGACCAGCCATTCAAATGCTTCGAGATGTTGCTTGCCGGTTACCCAGGGCAAACTAACTTGATTGTCGCATGTGGGGTCGCACGTTTCGGTCGTAAAGCTCCCCTGCCCTTGCAATAACTCATGGTCGACACCAAACGGGCCTGCTTGATCGCCGACTTTGGCTACGGCATCAAGACCAGCACCTATGCGTTGCAGAAAATCATTTAGTGCGATGGCTTTCCCCGCGTGCGAGCCATGTTCTGTTGATGTCATGACGATCGCGCCATTAAACGATGGTGAGCCGCTTACCTGAGCTTGCATCGGGATGAGTTTTCGATGCATCCATTCGTTGATTGTCAAAACGAGTTGGGACTGTTGTCGTGCATCGCCTGGCCAAATGGTGATCTTGTAATCTGTTACGTCATAGCTATCGCGGGCACCGAGAACAAAAGCACGCAACACTCGCATGGCCGCTGCACTGAGATAACTCGGCAAAGGGCGGTCATAGAATCGCTCATGCGGACGATCTAGTCGAAAACCAACCGCACCATTGAACGGATACACATAAAATTGTTTGAGGTGCGCACTGCTACTTTTGCCAAGCCGATCGATGATCGGTTTCAAAAGCAGACGCTCAAGGGAATCTTGCCTGCGGCCAGTGATGAGACCAATCGGCACGCCACGGCTGGCGACATCGAGCAGCTTTTGAAAACCATACTCGGTAAGTCTCTCGCGTGCATCGATTAAGTTACCATCAACATCGACGGCGAAACCGTGATAAGTTGGTTGCAATGCTTTACGTAATCTCGCTTGCATTGCGTCGAGCGTCACTTCTGGCACATCAATACGGATTCGGCCCACATCGAAATGGACCTCGTCCTTTTGAGTGCATCGCGTTGCTTCTCGTTCGAGATCTGTGGTTATGCTCGAAATTCGTTGCGCTTCGGCGATCGTGTTAAAGCCCTGCGATTCTCGCGGATCGGCGACGGTCACTGCGTGAATGCATGCGCCGAGTTGCGGCAATCGCTGCAACGCTTGAAGTAGATCGATTTCGCCGCCCGGTTGATGTTGTTCGATAAACTGTTTTTGCAACATCAAGACTTCTTTAGCCCATCGCTTGTCTAAGACGAACAGACTTGCGTCATGTTCTCCATACAATCGCCGTGTACTCGGGTCGACTTTGGTTTGAAACAAACCGATGACTTCTCCGAGAGCATTGCGATCAATACCCGCATAGGGATCCGCTTCCCAACTGGTAGCGATGGTTGCTGCCGGTTTACTCGATGATCCGCCAAACCCGATTGCCGCGTGCGCTTTGATCGCACGTCGCATCGTGGTAACGCGAACGTTTGGGGCGTCACCCCAAAGCACCATTGCGGTTTTGTCGTTAGGTCCGAGCGCTTGAAGGGCTGCTAAGACTGCAGCTCCTGAGCCGCGTGGTGCAACGCATACGGTGCGACCCTGTGGAGCGACATTTTGCATTAATGCTTTGATGGGCGCGTCATTCTCATCATTGGTGACCACAATCGGAGCCGAGTCGATCTGCAAGGCCTTCTCGAGCAACCATTGGAGCGCGGGTTTTCCTGCAATAGGTGTCAGGACTTTTGTAACCGAACCCCGCATCCTTGAGCCGCGCCCATTGGCGGCAATTACCACTCGAGCTTGCGATGCACTCGGATTACCAAACGTGGCCAATACGTCGCCGACAAAACGGTCGAATCGGATTAGATTGTCGTTTTGCGACAAAGGATCCGAAAGCCAGCGACCAAGTCGGCTGCATACGCGATGTGGATCTTGTTTACGCACTAACTGTTTCGACCCGTTGACCGTCAAATGTTGACGCATCAGGTGCACAATGCATTGCGCGAGTTTGCGACCATCATGCAAGCCGTTGCGTTGTGGATCTTCAAAATCTTGTTCGATAAGCTCGACGCCGAGTGATTCAATCTCGTGTCGATCAACTGGAATCCGCCGAGTACCGCCGAGCGATCCGGTCTTTCGCAATCCGACGTTCGCCACCACACAATCGATCACGTCATGCAAGAAATACTCTTGTCCAAGTTCTCGCTGCATGAGCTTTTCGATATGTCGAAGCTGATCTGCGAGAGACGATTGACCACGCTCGCGCACGAGGTTCGCGACAAAGATCCGAACCCCTTTCGCGCTTCGCAATGCTTGCCAACATCCTTTTGACAACAAAGTTGGAGTCAAACTCGATTCGAGTGTCGTCGGTGCAAAAACAACTGCGTCCGCATTCCGAAGTGATTCAACTGCCGCCGGGTTGAGGGTAACATTCGCAGAAAGGGCGTTTAATCCTTGACGCAGCGCGGTGACGGATGAGCAATGTTGAAGTGCCTCGATGTCCGTTGGATTCAAGCGACGACGCAATAGATAGACGTCTTCGATATCTTGATCCAAACATCCATCGACGATCGCCGCTTCATCGGCGAGTAAATTCAGTTCGCGGGTGATGGCGGCTAAGTGCACATCTTGAGTGTCATTGAGCAAGATCTTGGCACAGATACTGAAGTCTTGCCGCAGTGACTCCAAGCCTTGCGCGTAATCACCATTCGCGAGTTCTAACGCGCCGACGATCAATAGATTTCGCAATCGATAATCACGAAGGTCATAAATCGGTTGGCTGTTCTCGACGCACCATTGCTCGCAACGTTGGGCGAACGCGGTGAAATATTTGCGGATGGAATCCTGCCAAGCCTTAGGTAGCGAGCGATAGCCGTTTCCAAACGGGCTCGAATCGGCTCGATCATTGATGACCGAAGTTAGCTGGTCCCAATGGACTTCGGGGGAGAGGCTTTTCTCGAGGGTCAGTTCTAAGAACTGAGCGAGCTCCATGGCACCGACCTGTAGTGGGTCGATGGCAGCGATCAGGTTTTTGCCGATATCGGAAGGGCCAAGGATGCCGAAATCGCGACGGATCTTGCCGGTGCTTTTCCCGTCGTCGTACGCATTGATCAAAATCGTCAGATCGATTTCATTTCGCCACTGTTCCAAAATCGCTCGGGTCAAACGATTTGATCCCGTTCCCCCCGAAAACATCGTGATGTGCAGCGGTGTTTGCTGGGGAAAACGACTCATGGTGCAATTTTCAAGGAACGCGTTTAGTTAACATGGTCTAAAGCCAAACATTCCGGGACCAAGCGGAAGGTGGTTCCAATTGGCCCGTAACAATAGGGAATTCTGGCTGTTAAACCAACACTAGGTTAATTGAAAAACGCCCGAAATGTTTCGCTAATCAGCAAAAGTTCACGACTCGCCCTTTTGGGGGCCTGATGCGATGGCGTCCTTCCCACCCACTTCGTCTACTGTTTCGTCTCGAATCGCTTCGCTCAGCGTTTGCCGTCGCAGATAGTGGTGTGACGGTGCCGCCATAATGTCCATGACCGAGGGGTTGCCACTCTGGCGATCTTTATGGAAGAAAAATCCGTCGCAGATGACCACTTGGTCACGATAGGGCGGATAACGCATGAGCATCTCATGAGCTTCACGCATGTGATACCAAGGCACTGTCGGGAACATGTGATGGACGACGTGATTTTGTTCGCTGAATGGAAAGAAGATTTCGCGTTCGAGCCAGTAACCTTCGTAGACACGGCTGTTGGTGTAATCACCGTCATCGGGATAGTTACCGTGATGCCCGATCTCACGCAAAAACAGCGTTGCTGGATAAACCGTGATCAGCGGTACGAGCCAGTACATGAAGTACTCTAACCACCAGCCACCGATCGTGAGCACGGCAGCTAATGTGCCGTAATAGCCAATTCGCAATGCCCATGAAAGCGGCTTGCCGAGGGGGTCCTGATGAGGGACCTTTTGATGTTTCATTGTAACTGCCACATACAAAGCGCGTCCCTTGAGATAGGTGTAGGCCTTGAGAGGCGAGAGCTGCACCAGCACGTATTCCCATAGAAAACGCCATTTCGGCACCGGAAAGTTACGCGGATGGTGCTTTACGAGTCGCAACAGGTCGGGATCGTTTGCGGGATCGTTGACGTGACGATGGTGACCCCAGTGTCCAATTCGATAGTTGCTAATCATGCCGAAAAACGGGAAGGCGACGAAGATATTCGCCAGCACATCATTCAGGACGCGATTTTTGAACAACGAGTAATGGCTCGATTCATGCACCAAGCAGGCTAAGCGGTTTTGAAACCAGATGCCGATCACGCAAATAGAAGCCAGGTAGATCGGAATCCAGTAACCGATCGAGTATCCACGGCTTGTGATCCACTGGCGAGCGAGGATCGTTCCCGCGACGACCGCCGCGAAAACGGCATACTCTCGAAAAAGGACCCAGGCATTGGTCCAATAATTCGGGACACACATCTTTTTGATCGCCGCAAAGACTTCGCGGCGTGATAATTCGGCCGATCCGTGGTCATCGCTCGAAGATGGGACGGGGGCTGCGACACTACTCATGATGAACGATCCTTGGGGGCGAACAGTCCAAAGGGACTTTCTCAACGGGTGATCCCGAGCTGTTTCCGATCGAGAACCTATCTACCGTGGTGCGCCATTTACAAACTGCGCAATCTGGCGGAAGTTTCTCGCTCTGATAAAGTATCCTCATCTCGGAACAAGCCAGCAAGGGAAATTGATTTACGGGGATGGAATCTCGCTGCGGCATGACGGCGCGAGTGTGCCCGAAAGGGACACCAATTTGAAGGAGTGGTAAATGAAACGTAAACAATGGAAACGCCTGCTACCGCTGACAGGTACCATCGTCATGCTGGGTTGGCTTTTTTCAAGAGTTTCACCGGCAGATTTGTGGGACGCTTTTCTAAGAATTGATTGGCATTTGCTTCTGCCGATGACTTTGGCCCTCGCGATTGGCAATTTCCTCTGGGATTCGGTTTGTATTACTTGGCTGTTTCATGACGGTCGTGGGGAATCGGAGTCCGTTCGCTACCGAGATGTCCTCCGATCCCGAGGCGTATCGTATCTTTTTTCTGTGATTAACTGGGGGCTTGGACAAGGATTGTTGGTGTACGTAATGTCACGATTACGGCGACTGCCGATCGCGACAGCGGCCGGACGATGTGTGGCGATGGCGTATGTTGACGTCTTAATGTTGCTTTGTTTTGGCTTGCTCGGGGTGAGTTTAAATACCGATCCGCAAATCGCGCCGCTGACCAAGCCGGCGATAATCGCTTTGTTGTTACTGGGTGGAACGCTTGTCCTAATTCGTTTGGCACCCAAGCATTGGCTACGAAAGCTGAAGGAATCCAAAGTCGGCGGAGTCGCGGACATCCTACAATGGAAATGGAATTCGCTGCTGCAATTGTGCTTGTTGCGTTCGGTGTATTTCGTAGGTGGGATGATCTATTTGTGGTCCTGTTTGCGGGTCTGTGGGATCCATTTGGACTATCATGTTGTCATTAGCGTCCTTGCGGTGATA
This sequence comes from Ottelia alismoides, assembly GCA_037367405.1. NCBI lineage: Eukaryota > Viridiplantae > Streptophyta > Magnoliopsida > Alismatales > Hydrocharitaceae > Ottelia > Ottelia alismoides. The sequence goes on from JAZKJV010003361.1 coordinate 22,344, forward strand.
GCGATGTTGGATGGTTTACCGATCAGTATCTTCAGCTTGGGTACCCGCGAAAACGCGTTGATTTCGCTGTTGAACCCGGATGATCCCGCAGTCGTGGTGGCCTTTTGTCTCATTTGGTCGCTTGGCGTGGTTGCAACACGCGTGATCATTGGCTTGATGTGTTTCTGGCATCCGGCCAGCCGCGGAATGTGGGATGCGCAGACGGCGACGCTGCAGCCTTCGGGCGCGGCCGCATAGAAATCCTTGAATACCAAGCAATTGAGATCCGTTGCCGCTTGCGTGATGTGGGGTCCGGGAATTAGCCTCGAATCAGGGGAAGGCATTCCGAATTTGGTGGACAGCGGGAACCTTTTGAGAGCAGCGGTGCTGTGTTGAGATTAGAGAGAATGTCGATGCGTTTAATGAGGTGGAGATGACCGATCTTTCGGCACGTTTAGCGAAACTGTCTCCGGCCCAGAGAAAACTTCTGGAACAAAAGCTTGCCCAACGCACCGCTCCAACGGCAGAGCCATTGGCCGTGGTGGGAATGGCATGTCGTTTTCCGGGCGCTCCAAATCTTGCGGCTTATTGGCGATTGATCCGCGATGGAATCGACGCGACGAGTGATATTCCTCAATCTCGCTGGGATGTTGAATCGCTTTATGATCCAAGCGGTGAGCAACCGGGGAAGATGTCCGTGCGTCGCGCGGGATTGGTTGATCAGATTGATCAGTTTGATCCTCAGTTTTTTGGTATCTCACCTCGCGAAGCAGCGCGGATGGACCCCCAGCAGCGGATGCTCCTTGAGGTTTCGTGGGAAGCTTTGGAAATGGGAGGGCATGCGCCCGATGCGCTCGCAGGAACTCCTGTGGGGGTGTTTGTCGGAATCGGCGGTACGGATTATTCGAAGATCCCTTCACAGTTTGCTGACTACTATCGCCAAATTGATGCGCATGTTGGAACTGGCAATGCCTTGAGTATTGCCGCGAATCGTGTGTCATACATCTTTGATTTCCGCGGACCGAGTCTTGCTGTAGATACAGCATGTTCTTCATCCACGATGGCATTACATATTGCTGCGCAGTGTTTGCGAAACGGTGAATGCGATGTCGCTTTGGTGGGTGGTGTGAATGCGATTTTGACGCCCGAAACAACGATCGCGTTTTCCAAAGCGAAGATGCTTTCTCCGACGGGACAATGTCGACCCTTTGACGCGCAAGCGGATGGTTACGTGCGCGGTGAAGGTTGCGGCATGTTGGTTGTGAAGCGACTGAAGGATGCACAAGCTCATGGGGATCGAGTACTTGGGATTATTCGTGGGGTCGCGACAAATCAGGACGGACGCACCTCGGGAATCACTGCTCCCAATGGTTTGTCACAACAAGCCGTCATTCGGGCAGCATTAGCGCAAGCTGGTTTGGATGCCAGCCAAATTGGATATATCGAAGCGCACGGGACTGGAACACGACTTGGCGATCCCATTGAAGTCGAAGCGCTGGGACAGGTTTATCGTCAATCAAGTGCTACAGATAAACCTTGTTATGTGACGAGTGTCAAAGCAAACGTCGGTCACATGGAAACCGTGTCCGGTGTTGCGGGTTTGATCAAAGTGTTGTTGTTAATGCAGCATGAAATGATCGCACCCCAGTTGCATCTCAAGAGTTTGAATCCTCGCATCTCGTTGCGTGGCACAAGGCTCGTTATTCCACAACAAGTGATTCCATGGCGCGCCGCGGATGGTGCTCGAATCGCGGGGGTCAGTTCATTCGGTTTTGGTGGTGCCAATACACATGTGATCGTTGAAGCGCCACAAGCTTTGTCGCCAGTTTTGAGCGATGCAAAACTGAAAGCACCTCAAAAACATGTGGTGACGGTCTCGGCAAAATCGGCCGAAGGCGTTCAACGATTTGCTGAGCGTTACTCTGAGTACCTTAATGCTAATCCCGAAGTCAACGTCGCTGACTTTGCCGCCACCGTTAATAGTGGCCGAGCGCATTTCCCTAACCGCGCTGCAATGATTACAGCCGATCGCACGGAGTTACTCGAACAGCTCCAAGCACTCTCAAAGGGAAGTTCTGTCAAAGGTTTGACGGTTGGACAATCAAAATCGGGACAACGTCCTCGAGTTGCGTTCATGTTCACCGGTCAAGGATCGCAGTACCCTGGGATGGGACGCGACCTATTTGAAACACAACCAGTATTTCGGCAAACGTTGGAGCAATGCAACGAGATCTTGGTTGGATTGCTTCCGCAATCTCTGTTGTCGGTCATCTATCCAGGCTCGACACAATCGGGTGATGCGGAACCGTTGGTTCATCAAACTCAATACACACAGCCAGCGCTTTTCGCTGTGGAATATGCGCTTGCAAAGCTATGGATGAGCTGGGGTTTTGAACCGCAAGCCGTTTTAGGCCACAGCGTCGGTGAGTATGTCGCTGCATGCGTTGCAGGAATCATGAGCTTGGAGGACGCGCTGAAACTGATTGCGCATCGGGCTCGTTTAATGCAGAAGTTACCTGGCGGCGGCAAGATGGCAGCGATCTTTGCTTCCGAGGCTCAAGTTTCGCAATGGATCAATGATCTCGGTATCAAGCTTTCGATTGCTGCAGCGAATGGACCTGAGAACACCGTCGTTGCTGGTGCTGCTGAACCGGTGGAAAAGCTGGTGGCACATTGCGAGAAGCAGCGAGTCAATGCTCAGTTCTTAAAGGTATCTCATGCGTTCCACTCAGCTTTGATGGAACCCATGCTGGCTGAGTTCAAGCAAATCGCCAGCGCGGTAAAGTTTAATCCGCCGCGTATTCCATTGATCGCGAATGTTACAGGCGAACAGCTCAAGAAAACATTCGATGCGGAATACCTCGCCAATCAAATTCGCAACGCTGTTCGTTTTGCTGATAGCATGCAGACACTCGAGCGGTTGAACCTAGACGTCTATCTAGAAGTCGGTCCGGCTCCGGTGCTGACCGGGATGGGCAAACGGGTTTTACTGCAATCCAAGGCGCTTTGGTTGACTTCGTTGCGTTCGGGTCAATCGGATGAAGCGATGCTTTGCGAGAGTTTATCCAAAGCATATCTGGCGGGATGTAAGATTGACTGGGGCCAGGTAGATCAACGCTTGTTGCATCGCCGTTTGGAGCTACCTACGTATCCATTTGATCGGCAACGTTGCTGGTATGAATCAGGGACGGTTGCGGAGCACGACCCAGTTACTGTGCGCACTCAGCGGACGTTGCATCCGCTCCTGGGCAATCAAGTACCAACAGCTTTAGATACAACGGTCTTCGAAAATCATCTGTCCGCAACGGATCCTTCGTATCTCGCCGACCACGCCGTACAAGGCTCTGTGATCTTTCCTGCAGCTGGCTATTGTGAAACGGCCTTACAAGCTGCTCGACAGGTATACGGTGATGGTGGGCATGTCGTCGAAGACCTCGTGATCGAGCAAGCCATGTTCTTGCCGGACGGTGTTACGCGACATTACCAAGCGTTGGTGGCGACTGAGTCAGGAGGAGAACGTGTTTTCCGCATGCTCAGTGCACCGATCGCGAATAACAAAACGCCTGTTTGGACCCTCCATGCACTTGGCAAGATTCGGCATGCTGATACGGTAAAACGTGATCCTTCGCCAGCTATTGATCTAGCCGCAGTTCGGCGAAGACAAGTGGATGTCCAAGAACATGAAAAGTTCTATGAAACGATGACAGCGCGCAAACTGGAATATGGAATCCAGTTTCGGATGCTGAAATCGCTGGTGCGAACCAAGGACGAAGCGCTCGGTGAAGTTCGTCTTGATGAGCAGGTTGTCCGTCAGTTGGACGCATACTTGGTTCATCCTGTACTTGGTGATGCGGTCTTTCAAAGTATGGCGGGATTGATTCCTGCTGAACCAGATGGAAGCTATTCACCCTACACGTACGTACCGAGCGGCGTAAATCAGATACGCGTCATCAGCAAGCCGACAGGTAAGCTGTTTACCTATGGCAAACGTACGTCATCGGATGAACATTCAAGTCCTGAAAGCGTTGTAGGGGATGTATTCCTCGTCGATGATCAAGGGAAAGTCTTTGTCGAGTACCTAGGCGTCCGTGTTTCCCGCATGGGTGCAGCTCCGACGCTACAGCGCGAGCAAGAGCTTTCGGATTCGTTCTATGCTTTGCGCTGGTCTCCTTCAGACGCAGTTCAATCATCGGTTACAGGCACAGCGAGCACCTGGCTATTGTTTGCGGATGAACGCGGGATTGCAAAGCAGCTTGAGAAGCAGTTGCTGGCATCTGGGAAAACGGTTGTTCGAGTTCAACGTGGTCAAGCTTTTAAAGACTGTTCTACATCCGATGAGTTTGTTTACGAAGTCAATCCGCATGATGTAGAGCATTTGCAGCAGCTGATGCAGCGATTGTTAAAACGGAATTTTGCATCGTGGGGACCCGCTGTTTATCTCTGGTCGCTGGATCAGTGTGAGGATGTTTCCCAAGCGAATGTCGATTCCATCGATACATGCGGTGCTGGAAGTGCATTGCGTGTGATTCAGTCACTTGCACGTGTCGCGCCACAAGGGCCCAAAGGATTGTGGCTTGTTACTGACACTGCACAGCAAGTTTATGAAGACCAAACGCAGCTCCGTCCACTTCAGGCGACGATTTGGGGTTTGGGCCGAGTTGCTCAGTCCGAACATCCTGAGCTATCCGTGAAGTTGTTGGACTTGAGTTTGGAAAGTGGCACCAATGGCAAATCGTGCCTCGCTGAGGTCTATGCCAATGTGATGATGGCCGAGTTGCCGAGTTCGACGTCTGAAAATCAAATCGCTTATCGCGCTAACAAACGTTTTGTCGCTCGCTTGGAGAAAGCTGGACCAGAGATTGACGAAGCGATTAAGCGAGAGCAAACAGCGAGTCGCCAGATCCCTCGCGGTCCTTTCCGACTTCGTTTCTCCGATCCCGGAAGTTTTGATTCGCTGTATTACGAACGCTGTGAAAGAAAGACGCCCGGAGCGGGGCAAGTCGAGTTGCAAATCAACGCAGCCGGCTTGAACTTCAGCGACGTACTCAAAGCCATGGGATTGTATCCAGGCATCACTGATCCTGTCGTGCCACTGGGTATTGAATGCAGTGGACGGATCACGGCTGTGGGGCCGGATGTAAAGCGATTCAAGGTTGGGGACGAAGTGTTTGGCGTGGCGCCATTTAGTTTTGGCGGGTATGCCACCACAGCAGAATACGCATTGGTTCATCGACCAGATGACCTAGATGATGTGACGGCTGCGTCGCTACCGATCGCTTTCTTGACAGCGTATTACGGCCTCATCAGGTTAGCGGATTTACAACCAGGTGAACGTGTTTTGATTCATGCGGGGGCAGGTGGCGTCGGACTCGCCGCGATTCAGATCGCCCAACATGTCGGCGCAGAAGTCTATGCCACGGCGGGGAGCGAATCGAAACGTGAGTTCCTTCGTTCATTGGGAGTGCAACATGTATTCAATTCTCGAAGCACTGAGTTTGTTGAGCAGATCATGCAACAGACAGAGCGACAAGGTATTGATGTTGTGCTCAATTCATTACCCGGTGCAGCGATTCCAGCTAGCCTTGGATTACTAAGAGCTTACGGTCGGTTCTTAGAGATCGGTAAGACTGATATCTACCAAAACCGAATGATTGGATTGGCCCCCTTCCAAGACAACCTTTCTTACTTTGCGATCGATTTAGATCGCATGTTAAGGCAAAGGCCAGAGTACATTCGCAAGCTGTTCGCGGATGTCATGGAGCGATTCCATGGAGGCGATTACGGACCTGTTGCTCTAACCGAGTTCCGTGGTGAGCAAATCGCTGATGCCTTCCGGTATATGGCGCAGCGAAAGAACATCGGGAAAGTTGTGGTTTCATTTGATCACGTTGCGGATCGCGCAAAAGAGATTGATGAGCCAGAAGCTCGGTCGCATGTGACTGAAAAATCGGGAAGTGTATTGATTACCGGTGGATTGGGTGCGCTGGGACTAGCGCTCGCGCGTTGGCAAGTGGAACAAGGTGCCAAGCACATTGTGCTCATGTCGCGTCGTCCACCGACGCCAGAACAAAATTCTTTGTTGGAAACGCTTCCGCCAACGGCTCAAGTGATTACGGTCCAAGGGGATGTCAGTGAACTGCGTTCCTTGGAGCGCGCGATCGCTCAGATTCCTAAAGATTTTCTTCCATTGTCTGAGATCTATCATGCCGCTGGGATATTGGATGACGGCATGATGTTCGACATGCAACGCGAAAAATTTCAAAAGCCTCTAGGACCTAAAGTTCAAGGGACTTTGAATCTCCATAAGGTGACTCAGCAACAACCTTTGAAGCAGTTTGTGTTGTTCTCATCGATTGCAACTTTGATGGGATCACCAGGGCAAGCAAACTATGCAGCTGCGAATGCTTTTTTGGATGCGTTCGCTCAGTGGCGTCACCAACAGGGACTTCCTGCGACGAGTATCAATTGGGGACCATGGGGTGGTGCTGGGATGGCGACCGAAGCGGGACGCGAAGAACAACTTCGCGCTCGTGGACTAGGGTTGATCGAGCCGCAACGAGGGTTACAAGCAATTGAGCTTGCTTTGCAAACGAAACAAGCAAACTTAGCGTTCATGGAAGTCGATTGGTTGACGTTGGCGAAGACGCAACCGGGTAATTTGCCGCCGTTGTATCAGAACTTGGTTGCCGATCAGTCGGGTGGCGGTGCAAAAGAAGGCGCTGGCGTAGATCATGCTTTCGTCGCCCAACTCGTCGCATCCGACAACGACCAACGTCAAAAATTGCTGCGGCAATATTTTGCGGCTGAACTGGCCCGCATTATGGGTTGGAATCAGGGGCAATTGAGTGAAACCCAGCCGTTGAATGAATTGGGCATGGATTCGCTACTCGCCATGGAGCTTAAGAATAACCTCGAGCGTCGGTTGGCAATTAATATCCCGATGGCTGCATTCATGGAAGCGCCTTCGATTACAAGTCTTGCCGAACGCACTGCGGGAAGTTTCGGCGGAAAAGGTGCATCGATCGCGGGGGAAGGAGTTGGCGAAGCTCGATACAATCCGTTAATTCCGTTGAAGTCGAATGGCAAGCGATCTCCTTGGTTCTGTTTGCATCCGCTCGGCGGCAATCTAGGTTGTTACTTGGATCTGTCGCGAGCGATTGTAGGCGATGTTCCACTTTATGGTCTGATGGGGCGAGGTAGTGATGGAGTTTCGCCACCGCATGCAACGATGGATGAGATGATTGGAGAATACATCGCGGCTATTCGCGAAGTCCAATCAGACGGACCTTACTATCTCATGGGCTGGTCTGCGGGTGGCATTTTTGCTTATGAACTAACCCGTAAGTTGCGAGAGTCAGGTCAAGAGATCGGTGGATTAGTATTAATCGACACTCCTCTTCCCTCCATTTATGACACAATTGACCTCTCCGACGATGCACGGTTTTTGTTTGACTTTACAAACTTTGCCAATCGATTCCTGCGCGCTGAGATGCAAGTCACTTACGAAGCGCTGCGAAGTGCGGGAAAAGAGCGTGCTTTGCAGATCGTATTGGACGAAGCCAAACGTCAGAAGTTATTGGCCGAGAATGCATCACTTGAGTACATCGAGCGATTGGTCGAAGTTGGCCGTTCTCATGTGAGCTTTATCAAGTCGTATGATTTGAGGCCTGCCGATTTCGCAGTGGAGTTGATCTGTCCGCAGCAACCGCACGTGCTAAGTGAATTGGCCGGCAAATCGTTGCCCGCAGATCTGGGTTGGGAAGCCGTGTTAGGCGACCGCGTCTCGGTTCATCAATCTTCTGGCGACCACTTCTCGATGATGCTCGGAGAATCTGCCTTGGACTTGGCCAAGCGAATTGAAAGTTGTCGAGAACGCGCGATGTCTGCTGCTGGTTCGACCTAAAGTGGTATTGAAGGCGATATAAAGTCCGATTGTTACAACGCCATTATCGGTTGTAGCGATTTTGCGATGCGTGAATGCATGGCGCCCGGCATCACACGGTAAGAGGTAGATGTTTTAAAAAATGAATGCGACCTTTCCATTTGGTGAGATCACTTCCTATACGGCAAGGGATGGCCAACGGTTAGTGTTGCGGCATTTTCCGCATGCGGCTCCTGCAGCGCATGTTGTTTTATTGCATGGTATCGTGAGCCATAGCGGATGGTATTTGCAATGCGCATCGGCACTTGTGCAGCAAGGTTTTGAATTACATGTCCTCGATCGTCGAGGTTCGGGGCTTAACCATGATAGGGCGGGAGATGTCGATCATTACCAGACTTGGATTGATGACATCGTTTCTTATCTAGAAAGTTTGCCTAAAGACAAGCCGATCATTTTGTTGGGAATTAGTTGGGGTGGAAAAATTGCTCCGGTGATCGCCCGCTTGCGTCCAGATTTGGTGAAAGGAATCGGGTTGATCTGCCCTGGTATTTACGCGCGACAACAACCAGGGGTTATTAAACGTTCATTGATGCAGATGGCGAATTGGTTTGGACTAGGGAGACGTAAGGTCTGGATTCCTTTACGTGATCCTTCGCTATTCACGGATGGTTTGCCGTGGCGCGAGTACATTCGGCAAGATCCACTGTCGTTGCGTCAGATCACCTTGCGTTTTGCACGCGAAGATCGACGATTGACGGTGTTATCTCGTAAAAGTGCAGTTTATTTGCATACACCGAGTTTGCTTGTCTTAGCTGGTCGCGATCGCATGGTCTATAACGACAAGACACGACGCTATTTTGAGCGAGTTCCTGCATTGCATAAAGCGGTGTTGGAATATCCCAATGCCGCCCATACTCTCGAGTTTGAACCCGATCCCTCGGTGTTCTTTGATGATCTGGCGATGTGGTTGCATCGCACTGCGTCAAGACTTGGTTAGGCAAACGGACTTAGTTTGTTGTTAGCGGTAATCGGATTTCTTGCCGTGTGAGTCTTACGACTCGCTCCGCATCTACAGTCACACCCAGTCCTGGACGGGTGATTGGCGGCGCGCTACCGCCAAAGCCAAAGGTGATGTTCTCGCGGATGATATTCTCGCGGAGCAGATGACGGTCATAAGAACCTTCTAAGAAACGAATCGCTCGTACGCCTTGCGCCCAATGTCTTCCCGCTGCCGATAGGATACCGGTTTCGCCAGGATGGCAACCGAGCTGATAACCGAGCCCATGACGGTGAGCAAACGCAGCCATGCGCCAACAACGAATCATTCCGCCGCATTTTGATATGCGCAGATTGAAGTAATCACAAGCGTCGTGTTGAATTGCATAGTGCACATCAATCCAACTCGTTAACGACTCGTCAAGCATGATGGGAATACCCAGCTGGTTTCTCAGTTGCGAATACTCTGAGAACCTCTCATGCGGTAAAGGCTGTTCCAAGCAAGCGATGCCAAAAGGCTTCAATTTATCCATCGCTTGAAGACACTGCTCCATCGTCCATGCTTCATTCGCATCCAAACGAAGCTCAACTTGTTTGCCAAACCACTTGCGAATTTGCCTCAGTCGGGCTTCATCATCTTGAGCGCGATCACCCACTTTGACTTTGCAATGTTTGAATCCATAAAGGCGATACACTAACGCTTTTCGGAATAGCTTCTTGGGATCTCCCGAGTCGATCGTCGTACTGTAACGAACGGACTGGTACGGGATTTGAATCGCTTTGGCCTCTGACACAGCATCGAGTGCCGCGGCAACCGGTTCACGAAAAGCCTGACCAAACGCGTCGAGGACACTGATTTCAACAGCCGCTCGAAGTGCATTTCCTGAGCATCCGCGTGGGTCAGGGTCGAGCGTTTTGGGATCAAAATTATCGAGCATGGCGATCACGTCCCGCCAGCTCTGACAGTCGACCGAAAAACAATCTCTCAAGGGGTAAGCACTAAGCGCTTCGAGATCCCTTTCAGGGGTTTCGCCGGTGACATATTCACGCGGCACGCCTTCGCCCCATCCGACGATGCCATTTTCCAACTCGCAAGCAACGAGCACATTTCGGCTTTCGGAACGGACTGCCGAAGCGTGCCGAAACGGTCGCTTTAACGGAACGTCAATAATGCGAGCCGTGAATTGACGAATCTTCATGGCTCAAGCCACGCGTCGTTTACCCGTCGCATAGTCCAATGTTTCCAACATGCCCTCTCGAAAATCGACTTTGGGTTGGTAGTTCAAGATCCGTTGCGCTTTGGCGATCGAATAATCCAAGTTCAACGTCATGAACTTTATGGTTGCTTTGGTCAAGAACGGAGCCTGTTGGGCACCGCGTAGTTTAGCAAGCGTTTCGATGGGAGCTACCAGTGCACGAGCGACCCATTCCGGTACATGTTTTGGATGTGGTTTTCCAAGATAATCCGCAATCGTGTTGATGTACTCTTCGCGTGTGACCAAACGCTGGTCGCGAATGTTAAACGTTTCACCTAAAGCGGCATTGTTGTTCATCGCGAGTAAAATCGAATCGGCTAAGTTCCCAACATAGATGTTGTTGAGCAACTTATCCCCTTTCCCGATGAACTTCATTTTTCCTGCAGCAAACTTCTGCATGACGCGCGGGACGCTATGCCGCTCACCCGGACCATAGATAAACCCAGGACGCAAAATCACAGCACGCAGTCCGCGCGACTTGATGTGTTCATTCACCACCACTTCCGCTTCGGCCTTGGTCCGCGTGTAACCGTCGAGTCCAGACATATCTGGCGGCGTTGTTTCATCCGTTCCATAGTGATGGCGTGCTGCATACACTCCCAGTGAACTGATATGAATCCAACGTTCCATGCGGCCTAAACGTTCTGCTGCAGAAAGCATATGTTCGAGCGCAACGACATTCATTGCGCGATACTTTTCCGTCGGGCCCCAATCTCCAATTTGAGCGGCTGCGTGAACCACAATGTCCGCTTCACGAAGCGCATCAGGTAACGAGGCAGGTTCTGCTAGGTCTCCTGGCACGGTTTCTACGTTCAAGCCCTGTAAGGTAGAAAGATCGGATCCCTTGCGCACCATTGCTTGTACTCGATAGCCAGCTTCAATGGCACGTCGCACAAATCGATTTCCGACAAGCCCGGTGGCGCCGGTTACTAACACTGTCTTCGCGGTCAAAGAAGTACACTCCAAATTCAATAGATGTCTAAGTTCGTTCGCCTAATTTGCGCAAGTGTGCGCCAAGCCCTATGCTGTTTGAGCAAAACCGGAACCATCGGCATCGGGGCCGGACGAAATCACCACACCAGGCTTCGGAAGTTTCTCAACGAAATGAACATCGTTCGTCAAACAGGGATGTTTAAACTCTTCAAAGTTTCCCCGTTGACGACTCCTCGCTTCACGCAGTGCTCGCCAGGTACCAGATGGTAAGACGAAGACTTCGATGGGAAGAATACGTCCTGACTGACATTTGTCGCGATATTCAATGTTAAGGGATTCAAGTCGGCGCTGCATTACTGCTCCCAACGCGCTCCCCTTTTCCGCTTGGACGCCAGGTGTGAGCAATAACCGATATCGCGGGCGATGATTTTGAATCACCGGCGCCAACGTGAAGGTACACGTCGGAAGATCGAGCTCTTCAAATGTTTCTCGCATCGCTTGAACCACTTGATGCTCGCTGAGCTTTTCTCCAGTTATGTTCGAAAAATGTTTTGCTTTATTAACGAACGTTAAACAAGGGCTCTGGCCTTCATAGCCTTCGCATCGCACGAGGTCTGCGATGTCATATCGATAAAGACCAGCCGAAGTTGTGAGAACGATGAAGTAGTTTTGTCCCGGGGTTAATTCGTGCGCTTCCAGGAACGTGGGGTTGCTCTGCCCATACTCGTCTTCCGGAATGAACTCATAAAAATGACTTCGGTAATCGAGCATGCCAGCGGCAACGCCATTGACCAATGGAATCGACATGCGACCTTCACTCGCCGATATCCCATGATCGCGTATCGGCGTATCGCCATAAAACTCGGCAAGCTGTGGGAGATAAATACCAACCGACCCACCGGTCCAAACCGCTGTCATGGCTAAACTTGGCCAAGCGTCTTTAGGATACAAAGTGCCGGTTTGTTCAATGACGGATTCCAACTCTTTCGCACGTTGTGGATTGCGCCGTAAAGTCGGACGCAGCGCATTTCGGATCTCTGGGGGGACATCGATCTCTTCATTCAGCGTGCCATCGCGAATATCCTTGATCAATGCTTCTCGCTCGCGATTACATCGTTTCGCGAACTCGACTAACGTGCTTGGGTTTGCCGTAATCACCATACCGATCTTCGGCGTGGCAAGTGCCAGACGTAAGGCGGTGTAATGTTTGGCCGATGAATCCATGATTCGCACCACAGCATTTGGCAACACAAACAACGACCGGATGTAAGGAGGTCTTGTTTCTGCCGCTAAACCACTAATGTTGCCGCAGGGAATGCCGCATGGAGCGCGCGAGACTTTCCAGTGACTGGAAAGCTGAAGCGTGGAGAGCCCCAAGAGGTGCGGGTAGTCTCGGTAAACTCCTGTTCCCCATAATTGCCAGCTCGCGCGGTACTCGTGATAAAACTGTTCGGTCACAGGTAAATGTTTCGGAGCACTCGTTGTCCCGGAGGTCATCGCAAACATCAAGATGCGGGTGTTGGGATGAAACAATGCCCCCGTGTCACCTTCCATGACTCGATTGATATAGGGCCGATGATATTCGTAGTCAGTGATGGGGACACGCCGACGAAAATCCGCGAGTGATCTTATCTCACTAAATCCATGATCGCGACCAAACTGGCTTGCAGCATGCTTAGCGATTTTCTCAAGCAGACTGCGATGTTGCACTTGGCGCGCAAAGCGTGCTTGCGACAAAAAGCGGTTCAGTCGATGCACTTTGAGGTGCAAGAAAGCGGTACGAATCGGATGTCGAGCTGTTGTGGGATACATTCGATAACCTACCGGGTTGTTGATGATCGTGCATTCGCTACGCGACGAATAACTTCTTCGCGGGTGAAGAACTGTGGATTCGGCTTTCCCTCAAGCTCATGCACCATTCGTACCAATGTTTCGTTGACTGGCGCACGCTGGTTGACTTTCTTTGCCAACTGTACGACTTGGCCGTTGATGTGATCGACTTCTGTCGGCTTACCCCGTTTCAAATCTTGAAACAGAGAAAACACGATCGGGGTTCGATTGAATCGCTGCCGAATCGCCCACTTGATCACATGACCAATTCCGGGAACACCGAAGAGATTCATTAGCTTCTCGACGCGACGGATATCGGATCGACCAGGCATCGCGTCCAGCGTTGTCCGCGCGGCTGCGTAAACTTGGCGGCACTCCTGCACGATGGGTTGCCCGACTCCCGCGCGCCAGGGGCCATAAGCAAGGGCTTCATTGATGAAGTTTGAAGCCGACAAGCAAGAGGCATAACCAAGGGCATTGATCGTGAGCTTGTTGTAACGGACCCCGAGAACGTTATCGCTCGTATCGAAGAGCAACCCGGGTACTTGCACCTGCTCGAACAACTGGCAGGCTTGCCTCGCAGCCTCGTGAGCTGCTTTGCCATGGGGCGCACCGAATAAGGTCGCCCCATCGAGTTGCATGCTCACACGACCGGGTTCGGTGATCGCCATGTTGGTTGAAGTGACACCCATCACAAGCCGGTCGGCGGGTAAGAATTCGGACAGTGTGTCGTCGTTGATTCCATTTTGAATCGAGATAACGATCGCATTTCCCAAGTACGGAGCCGCCTCTTCGAGCAACGCTCGCGTATCCTGTGACTTCACCGTTACAAAAACAAACTGGCTGCCGACGATGCCTTCCACGGTTGCATCGCTGTGAATGGGAACGCTATGAACACCCCAAGGACCTAACAGATCGACCGCTTGGCGCTTGCGAAGTGATTCACCATGATCACCGCGAACGATGAGATGAACCCGTGCGTTAGTTTGAGAGCGTTGAAGTAGGCCACCGAACATCGAGCCAATCGCACCGGCGCCCAGGAAGCTAATTTTCATTGGTGGCCGTTTGTCGATTTAATCTGACTTCAGGACGGAATGGTCTCAACAAACCAAGAGTTAAAGCGGCACAGAATAACTTATGCACCTTCCTCAGGTTAACTAGAATGGTCGCTTCTAGCAATCTTAATCGTGCGTCCAAACCCTGATCGATTAGAACGAATTCCCAAGCCGATACGATGTCCCCACGCCGTTTAAAGATCCTAATGACCGAGGGGACGAGCCTTTCCGCACGTCAAAGTCTTTACGCATTAGGGGGGAAGCATGTGATCGATGTGATCGATCCTAACCCCCTCTGTCAGTGCCGTTTTTCCAGCTTCGTGCGTCACTGGCGCAAGTCGCCCCATTTTGCACGGAACCCAGGCGAGTTTTTGAGTTTCCTCGACGGATTGCTCTCCAAAGAGACATACGATGTTGTGCTTCCTACACATGAACAGGTGTATCTGCTAAGCCGATTTCGCGACGAAGTTGCCAAGCGGGCAGGGATTGCACTCCCCGACTTCAATGCCATGGAACGGATGCAGAACAAAGCTCACTTTGTGAGGACTTTGCAGGAGCTGGGAATTCCGTACCCCGCTTCCACATTGGGAAGCAGTCGTAGTGAGCTGAAGACAAATGACTTTCCGGTTTATCTGAAGCTCGCGCACAGTACTGCGGGGGCCGGAGTATTTCGTATCGACAGCGCGGAACAACTCGACGCAAAGTACCAGCAGCTTGAACGCGATGGACTATTGTTTCAGGGACAGGAGGCAATGTTGCAAGCTCCCGCGCCAGGCGTCCAATCGACCGTGCAAGTTGTTTTTGCGCATGGCGAAGTCATGGGCATGCATATCTTTGAAGCGCGGCAGTTAGGTGTTGGTGGTATGTCGTCAGCTCGCGTGAGTGCGCACCATCCGGCGGTCGTCGATCATGTGACGAGATTGGGAGCGCATCTTCGTTGGCATGGTTCGATGTTCTTGGATTATTTCTATGATCATGCATCGCAAACGCCCTATTACATCGAGTGCAATCCGCGGATCGGCGAAACGGTGAATGCATGTTTGAGCGGAACGAACCTCTGTGAGTTGCTCGTTCGTTTATCTGCGGGGGAGGAAGTCGCTAAACTGCCGCCGAGTCGTACGGGGGTTCGTACACAGAGTTTCTATATGATCTTGTTAGCGCATGCTTTGGAAGGTGCCACACGCAGAGAACTATGGCGTGAGATTCAGGATTATCGCAATGGCCGTGGACTTTATGCAGATAGTGAAGACGAACTTACTCGGCCCCAGGAAGATCGTTTGAGTTGGTTGCCATTGATTTGGATTGGCGGGCAACTGTTAGTTGCTCCAGGCCCAAGGGCTCGTGCCATCGTACGACAGACGGTTGCCAATTATTCATTACCCGAATCGGCAACCGAGCGCATCAAAGCGTTAAACTGGAAATCTAGATCAGCTTAGATTGGCGACCCAACGTTTAAGTGCCTGCAAGTCCTTCTGATGGGCTTCGATCGCCTTCGGGATTTCTTGTTTCTCAAACACGCGATATCCAAGCCACTCCATATGAATACACAGTGGAACGGGGGTTAAGCCGTTGGCGATGCGTTGAAAAACTTGCTCATTGACGAAGCCCGTATCAAGTGGCACATCGCGATATTGGTCGCCGCGCACGCCTTGCCACAATCCGTCTTTGACATAGATCGAGCGGATATGCGGACGGCAAACCGCGACAGCGGTTTCCCAAGAAGAACCTGTGTCCTTACGCAGATGTCGTGTATCAAATGCAAGCCCTAAAGCTTTTGGATCAATTTCTTCAAGCATTATTGCAAGGTCCCATCCGAGCGCACCGACATAACCACGTTTTGCAGTGCTTCCGGAATGGTTTTGATAGAGACCTTGGATTCCGATCTCTGCATTGAGGGAGGCGAGTTCTTTTGCTTGCGAAGCAAAAGAGCGAAGCTGAGGGATTAATGGTTTATCGAGCTGAACATGGTAATGAGCCATGCGGTAGTGAGTGATGCCACAACTGCGGAGAGTTTTTAATAATGCAGCCGTTTGTGGTTGATCGGCGCGTTCAATTTGTGTGGCTGCGATCAAAATGGTTTTGTCATGAGCCTTGAGAGCTTCGAGCATCTTCGGAACTTCATCCGCAGCACGCGTTGGATCGATATGACCTCCTGGACGGATCGTCGCTTCGATACCGTCAGCGCCAATTTGTGCCACAGCGTCAGCGAGTTCGGTATAGGTCAATCCTTCAAACACTTTTTCGAAGATCGCGATCGGCCATTTGGATGTTGTGGAATCCTGCGCTGATAGCTTTGCGCTTGAAAGCAGACAGGTTGAAGCGATTGCGGATTGAAGGAACGTTCTGCGATCGATAGATGACATGAGAGTCTCGTATGTTTCGATGATGAAACGAGTATGACGTCGACTACTGAATGATAACTCTTTCGTAAGGTCGTTGCATGATAACAGCTTTGCAAGCTGATGAACCGATGCAAAGGAACCGACATAGAATATTAGAAGTGGGGATTACCAAAGGCGATTGTTCAAGTGTGATGGTCGCTCTGATCCCTGGCCCAGGCAGTCTTTACTTTAAGGTCCCTTTACCCGAGAGGTGCAGTGATGAGACGAGGTCTATTGGTCGCGGTAGTCTTGTTCGGATTGTCATTAACGGGGATGGCGCAAGCAGCGATGTTGCGTCATTCTCGCATTGACTATCGGCCCTACCCGCATCCATGCCCAACGACAACGATGAAGGTGCATCGCTAATGCGATTGAATTTGAGATTTGAGATTTGAGGGAGTAGTCAGTCGATGCCTTCTTGTTTTCAAATCTCAAATGTCAGATTTCAACTTCTCGAAGACTTGCATAAGTCTTCGAGAAGTGTATAAATGTACCCTAGTTGGGTTTTGGGCATAAAAAACCAAGCAAAAGCTGCGGGGGTGCATGATGTTGGCGCGGTTGAAGACGTTGACGCTCATTGGTATCGAGGCGCTTCCGGTCGACGTCGAAGTCGACTTATCGCCGACTTCGATGCCTAAGACGACGCTGGTGGGTTTGCCGGAAGCGTCGGTGCGTGAGAGCACGCATCGCTGTGAGCGAGCCATCGTCAATAGCGGGTTCATGCGGCCTCAAGATCGCGTCGTCATTAACTTGGCACCGGGTGATTTGCCCAAGCAAGCACCGAGCTTTGATTTGCCGATATCCCTAGGCATCCTTGCTGGTAGCGGCCAATTCAAGTCTGACTTGTTGGATCATTATGCGGTAGCTGGTGAATTGGCGCTCGAAGGTCATACGCGCCCCATCAAAGGGGCGCTTTCCATGGCGATGACGATTGCTGCATCACCAGGCATGCGTGGTTTAGTCGTCCCTGCTGCAAGTGCTGCTGAAGCGGCAGTGGTTGAAGGGATCGATGTGATACCGGTGCATTCATTATCGGAAGCGGTCGCATTTTTTAGCGGCCAGCTCATGATCGATCCAGCGCCGAGTCAAATCAATCGACTCTTCGATGAACTCGGAGGATACGACGTTGATTTCTCCGACGTGCGCGGCCAGGAAATGGCGAAACGCGCTGCGACCATTGCCGCTGCCGGTCGTCATAACTTGCTGATGCTTGGACCGCCAGGAAGTGGCAAGACGATGTTAGCCAAGCGCATTCCAACCATTCTTCCTGAGTTAACTGCCACGGAATCTATCGAGACGACGCGAATCTTTAGTGTGCTGGGGCTATTGGCACCAGGAAAACCACTACTAGCACGGCGCCCATTTCGTAGCCCCCATCATACGATCAGCGATGCAGGACTTGTCGGTGGCGGCAATCCTCCAGTACCGGGAGAGATTTCAAAATCACATAACGGCGTATTATTTTTGGATGAGTTACCGGAGTTTAATCGCAAGACGCTTGAAGTCATGCGTCAGCCGCTTGAAGATGGCGTGGTAACGATTTCACGTTCGATGCGCAGCACAACATTCCCCGCAGACTTCATGCTGATCGCTGCAGCAAACCCTTGTCCATGCGGTTATCGGGGTGATCCCCGTCGCAATTGCACGTGTACTCCCGTGGTTGTGGACCGTTACATGGGCAAAATTTCAGGCCCCTTACTCGATCGCATCGATATCCAAATTGAAATGCCAGCGGTTCCCTTCGAAGAACTTTCGCGTGATCTTCCAGGAACAAGCAGTGCAGACATCCGCGTTCAAGTAACCACGGCGCGAAAAATTCAATCAGAGCGATTCAATGGCGGTTCTGTGCGATACAACGGGCAGATGACGAGTCGGCAAGTGCGCCAAAACTGCGGCTTGGATCGCACAGGGCATTCATTGCTAAAATCATGCGTCGAAGAACTTGGTTTGTCAGCGCGGGCACATGATAAGATCTTGCGCGTTGCTCGGACAATCGCCGATCTAGCGTCGGCCGACAAGATTAGCGAAGTGCACCTTCAAGAAGCGATCAACTATCGAATGCTCGATCGACAAGTGTGGGTCTAGCGCGGGCGCTGGTGTTCCAGCTTTAGCTGGCGCATTGTTGGTGTTCCAGCTTTAGAAACCGTCCTGCTTCGAAATAACAGAAAGTGAAACACAGAGACACTGAGTGCGCAGAGGAGGAGAGAGGTTGATTGGTTGATCTTTTAGATATTGTTGGTATTTTTCATTTTGACACTTGGGGCACTTCTTCACTTAATAATCATCTCTTCTTTCTCTGTGAACTCTGTGTCTCTGTGTTTCTACTCTTCATTCCTTGTGGTGCATCATGGACAACAACGTACTTACCCATGCAATCATCGGCGCAGCAATCGAAGTGCATCGGCGATTTGCGTAAGGAGGGGCGCCTAAAGGTTTCACGCCAGCGAAGCGCCAGCTAAAGCTGGAACACCAGCGCGGCTTGATCCGAGTCTTTTGATAGGGTTCAATGGTGCGAGTCTTTCCTTGCTGTTCGGCGTGCATTTTTTGAGGTGGTCTGATGCGTTGGGTGTTTCTAACTCTATGTTTTGCTTGGGCCAGCGACCTTTTAGCAGCGGAAAAGCCTAACGTGCTCGTGATACTCTGCGATGATCTCGGCTACGGAGATGTGCACGCATTGAATCCAGATGGAAAAATCGCGACTCCCAACTTTGATCGCTTGGCGCGCGAAGGTGTTCGCTTTACCGACGCGCATTCGAGTTCTGCAGTATGCACACCGACTCGTTATGCGCTACTGACAGGCCGGTATAACTGGCGCTCACGGTTACAAAATGGGGTTCTCGGGGGCATGAGCCCTCCGTTGATCGAACCAGATCGGAAGACGATTGCCAATGTGCTTCATGATCAAGGTTACCACACTGCGTGCATCGGTAAGTGGCACCTCGGATTGCAATGGCAACTCAAAGATAAAGAAGCCGGCTTTGAAGATAACATCGAGAAAGGTCCAGATGGTTGGCGCGTCGATTTTACCAAGCCCTTCGCACGCGGACCGTTGAGCCATGGATTTGATCACTACTTCGGCATCAGTGCTTCGCTGGATATGGTGCCTTACACATTCTTGAACGATGATCGAGTGACAAAGGTTCCCACGGTCGATAAATCCTTCCCGATGATGCTTGGACGCGAGAAAGGAACCACGAGACCTGGGCCCGCCGCAGATGATTTCGAAGCCGGAGATGTGCTGCCAACATTAACTTCGCATACGCTTGAGTATTTAGAACAACGTGCTCAAGCGAAACCGGCGCAGCCATTTTTTCTCTATCTACCGCTGGCATCGCCACATACTCCCATCGTGCCGACACGTGAATGGCAAGGCAAAAGTGGTTTAAACATGTATGCAGACTTTGTCATGCAAACGGATCACGCAGTCGGACAGATCCTTGATACACTCGATCGGCTTAAGCTCACTGAGAACACACTGATTGTTTTCACAAGCGACAACGGTTGCTCACCCCAAGCAGACTTTGAAACGCTCGAAGCGAAAGGTCATGATCCCAGCTATCGCTTTCGCGGACATAAAGCGGATATCTTTGATGGCGGGCATCGTGTACCATTCATCGTGCGCTGGCCAGCGCGTTTCAAAGCCGGGATCGAATGTCATGCCCTCGTGGGGCTTCAAGATATCTTAGGCACGGTGGCAGATATCTTGGATCTCGATCTGCCGCCTCAAGTCGGCGAAGACAGCTTCAGTTTCCTGGGGCATTTGGAATCCAGTGAAGTGCCAAAGCGAACGAGTCTAGTGCACCATTCGATCAATGGTTCGTTCGCCATTCGAAAAGCGGATTGGAAGCTTTGTTTCTGCCCAGATTCCGGTGGATGGAGCGAGCCCAAACCAAATCAAAAGAATGCGAGCAAGCTGCCACCGGTGCAGTTGTATCAGCTAGGCGAAGACATTGCAGAAACAACGAATGTGGCCGCCGAGCACGTTGATGTTGTGAAGGAACTCACGGATGAGCTGGAGCTACTGATTGATAACGGACGAAGTACACCGGGACCGAAGCAACAGAATACGGTTAAGGTGAAGTGGCAACGAAAATGAGCTGTCCGTTTGCCTACGATTTTCGTCTTAAACTGATGACGCGTGCATGATTCGCCAAGTCTTTGATCATTTTGGCAGGCTCGAACAAGCCGGTATCAGCCGCCATCGTTTGCACTTTGCCTGAAATCATTGGACTAAATTCAATGATCAAATGGCCCCCGGTTGCCAACCGAGAGGACGCGAGATCAAAGATTCTCGCGATCACTTCCGTTCCGGTTTCCCCTGCCAGCAGCGCTGATTTGGGCTCATGCTGAAGCACTTCCGGGCTTAGCGCCGCATACTCTGAGGCGCTGATGTAAGGGGGATTCGACACGATCATATCAAACTGCTTGGGATCACTGACCGCATCAAGCAAATCGCTTTCGACCAACGTGATCTGATTCGTCAATTGATGTTTTTCTACATTGCGACGAGCCACTTCGAGCGCTTGCGGTGAGATATCAACTGCCGTTACCAGCGCTCGTGGCAGATGTTTGGCGATTGCAATTGCGATCGCGCCACTTCCTGTACCAATGTCGGCGACATGTAACGCAGGGCGAGTATCTCGTTTGGCAACATCCAGCGCTTCGATGACCACATGTTCTGTTTCGGGTCTTGGAATCAGGACTGATTCGTTGACGATGAAGTCGAGTGAGTAAAATTCTTTATGACCAACCAGATAAGCGACCGGAGTACCTTCGCCGCGTCGCCTTACGAGTTCGCGAAAAGCTTCTCGAACTTCTGCTTCGGGTTCTTTATCAAAGGAAGTGTAGAGTTCGATGCGGCGACAATTCATGGCTGTCGCCAGTAAAACCTCAGAATCCAAACGCGGTGAATCAAACGCTTTACGTTTAAAAAAATCGGTTGTCCATTGCAGTAATCTTAGGACGGTCCATGGTTCCGTTTGTGGCCCGGTACTCACTCGATCTCGCTCCTTCTCATTTAAGTTATCGCAATGGAGGACTGCTGGCCTTAATCGAGGTCCATATCACCGCGCAGTTGATCGCGGTCATATTCCAACAGCGCGTCGGTGACCGGTTGCAATTGCCCCATCACAATTTGATCTAGTTTATAGATTGTCAGGTTGATGCGATGGTCCGTAAGCCGGTTTTGTGGAAAATTGTAAGTGCGAATGCGTTGGCTTCGATCCCCCGAGCCAATCAAGCTTTTTCGCTGGGTCGCACGTTTCTGTTCTTCTTCCTCCCGCTTCTTTTCATAGATGCGGGTTTTCAGAACGCGTAACGCTTTGGCGAGATTCTTGTGCTGACTCTTTTCATCCTGGCACTGAACCACAATTCCGGTTTCAAAGTGTGTTAATCGAATTGCGGACTGAGTCTTATTAACGTGCTGTCCACCAGGACCGCTCGCGCTGAATTTATCAATGCGATAATCGTCTGGCCTTAACTGCACTTCAACATCTTCAGGTTCGGGCATAACGGCAACGGTCGCCGCAGAGGTATGCACGCGTCCTTGAGCTTCGGTTTCTGGAACACGTTGTACTCGGTGGCCACCGCTCTCATATTGCAGCTCGCGATAGACCCCTTCACCTTCGATGCCGAGCGTGATTTCTTTGAATCCACCGAGTTCGCTGGGACTCGCATCAATGATTTCCATTTTCCAGCGCCGCGCTTCCGCATGCCGCTTGTACATTTCATACAAGTCACGCGCAAACAAAGCCGCTTCATCGCCACCGGTACCAGCGCGAATTTCCATCACGCAACGTGAACGATGGGCATCTTCACCACCGAGCGTTTGCTCGAGCAACACATCCCAGAGCTTCTCTCGTTCCAGTCGCAAACTTTCCAACTCCGTTTGAGCCATGTCGCGTTCTTCAGGATCCGAGGATTGCTCTAACATCTCTCTGACTTGGCTGATCTCCTTCGACAGTTTCTTGAATCGGCGATACTCACCGGCCAAACGCGAAAGAGAGCCATGTTCCCGCACGACCGTGGCCATACGCGAGCCATCCGAAAGCACTGCAGGGTCGCTGATCAATTGTTCTAGTTCAACGAAGCGGGCCAGCTTCTTTTCTAACTCATCACGGATCGGGTTCGACATGGTTTAACCGGACAGCTTATTTACAAACGAATGAGGACACTTTTGGGGCAGCCACCTGCGAGGTTTCCGATGAGTGGTGCCATGGTGATTGGCAAATCACACCGCACACGAACGAAGTTCAATGAGAGGTTGTAAGCAAAAACCGCCGCGCTCGGTATCCTCCGAGGGCGGCGGCTTCGCAGTGATTCAGTAGAAGTGTCGCTACTTTTTCTTCTTGGTTGCTGTTGCAGCTGCTTTCTTGCTTTGCAAACTTGCATAGCTACCAGCAGCGAATTTCTTTTGGAACTTATCGATACGACCCGCCGTGTCCACGAACTTTAGTTTGCCCGTGTAAAACGGATGGCATTCACTGCAAATGTCGACCTTCAACTCTTTACGCGTGCTGCGTGTCTGGAATGTATTGCCGCAACCGCAGTGAACGGTTGTTTCGTGGTAATTGGGGTGGATGCCTTCTTTCATAACCGATACCTCATGTGCTCATCACTGCTGGCCATCGTACAGCAGTAATCGTAGACCTATAGGGTGTAATTCACTGAAAATACCGCAGGATTCTGGTTTTCTCAAGGCTAATGCGAGGATTTCTCACCCGCTTCGCCCGCCTTCCAGCGGTTGGTCAACATCGTGTCGAGGATTAACTGCCCGACGTGATACGCGATCATCGGAAGAATACTAGCGTTGATTTCAGGGGAAATCGCGATTTGCAGGCCCACCATCAGGGTTTTTTGGCTTCCGGCGAGCGCGGCCCCAATGGTTTGCGGTCGATCAACTTTTAATGATCGCGAGGCAAACCAAGTTAAACCAAGTGTAACCAAATGAACGGTCACGACTGCGGCAATCACTTGGCTGAGTGGCCGCCAAGCTAATTCGTCGGCTCCTCCGGTCGCTTCCCAGCGTTGTCCCATTTGAATTGCGCTGATTCCCACCATCACCAAAATCCCGATTTGACTAAGAAGTCCCAGACTTTTCGCGTGTTGATCGACGCGCCGGCGAATTGGGGGTGCAACCCGAAGTAATTGAGCTGCGACCATCGGAGCGACAATCAAAAGCGCCAGCTGGATGGCTGTTTTCCAGAAATCCATCTCTGCTCGGCCACTTTGCGGAAGCAAAATCGATAACGCGAAAGGGGTGTAAAGGAAACAAATTCCATTGGTAAACAGGGTTGTCAGGATCGGGACTGTGGGGTCTCCGCCCCCGCGACGAGCAAGCACCGCGGCACTCGCCAATGTCGTGGGAACCGTCGCGGTAACTAGCAGTCCAAGGGCGAGGGGCTGCGGAAGAAACTTTGCGGCGACCCAGGCCAAAAATGGCACTAACAGCAGGTTGCTAACAATCGCAATGATTGCCGGGAGCGGCCGACTCAGTCCGGCTCTCAAATGGTCGAATCGCAGGGGCAACGCCATCACAAGCATGGTCGCAAAAACCACGGCTTGTTGAAAAATTGGGGAATTTGCTGCGGGTGCTAAAGGCTTGGATCCGCGGATGCCTCCCAGCAGAACCAAGCCGAGTGCTAGCAAAAACCAATGGCGTTTGAAAAAGGAAAGCATGAAGAGAGCCTAACGAAGGAGCAAACCTGAGACTACCCAGCTAAACCGGTCTATGGCGTGTTAGCCTTCTCCGACTAAGATCGCGATTGGAACCGACCTTTCGTGAACTGACTTTTGATCCCCTGAGTTTTGGATGTTGCGATACTGGACCGCTGGCGAATCCCATGGCAAAGCGCTTGTTGCGCTCGTGGATGGTTTTCCCGCAGGCTTGACGATTGACGAAGCGATCATCAACCGGGAATTACGTCGCCGGCAAGGTGGCTATGGTCGCGGTAAACGTCAGCAATTAGAAACCGATACGGTCGACATTCTGTCCGGGGTTTGGCATGGGGTTACGCTGGGCAGTCCTCTGGCGTTGCAAGTCGTCAATCACGACTACAAACTCGAACGGTTAAAGGATCTCGATCGGCCGCGGCCCGGGCACGGCGACTTAACGGGAGCGGTCAAATACCTGGGCAGCATCCGTCCAATTTTGGAACGAGCATCGGCGCGCGAGACGACGGTTCGAGTTGCCGCTGGAGCCCTAGCACGGCAACTCTTGTCCGAGTTTGGTATCGAAGTCGTCGGTTATGTGGTTGAGCTCGGCGGTGTATCGATCCCTGTTCCAAGAGGAACTGTAGCCGAGCATCGTGCTTTGCGCGATCAAAGCGAAATCTATTCGCTTGATCCGAGCCGAGACGAAGAGTTCAAAAAGTTAATTGATCAAACCGGCGATGCAGGAGATACCTTAGGCGGTGTATTGGAGGCACGTGTCGAAGGGTTGCCGTTTGGGCTTGGAACTCATGCTCAGTGGGATCGCAAATTAGATGGAAGACTCGCCCAGGCGGTGATGGCGATACAAGCGATCAAAGGGGTTGAGATCGGAATGGGATTCGAAGCCGCTCGGAAGCTTGGTTCTCAAGTCCACGATCCGATCGAGTATGACCCGGCATTAGTCGATGGACCGATGTTGGGTTACCGTCGACGCACTAACAATGCGGGGGGATTGGAAGCGGGGATGACAAACGGTCAGCCCCTGGTGGTGCGAGCGGCAAAGAAGCCGATTGCCACATTGAGGCAACCGCTCGAATCCATCAATCTACAAAGCAAAGAACCGCACCGTGCGCAGTATGAGCGAAGCGATGTTTGCGCTGTACCTGCCGCGAGTGTCATCGTGGAGAATGTGGTGGCTTTTGAAGTTGCCGCTGCGCTGATTGATAAGTTTGGTGGAGATAGTTTGACGGAAATGCGAGCGCGCTATGATTTGTTTTTGGAGTTAGCGCGAAAAGTGTAAGCGTACTTTGGGGTGTGCAAGGATGCACGAACGAACACGAAAGCTGCTGGGACGCACGGTCTTCGTGTTGTGCTGCGCGCTGCCAACGTGTTTGACGATCTTGCTTGTCATTTGGTTTCACACTCCTTGGTATCATCAGTGGCTCATTCAGCGCGCTGAACTGCGTTTGCAAGACTGGCTCGGCATGCGCTTTGAGATTCAGCAGATCGAAGTGCTGGCACCGAGTGCGTTGAGATTAACGGGCGTGTCGGTGCATGATCCTGAAACAGGAACGTTAGTAGCGAAGGCGCGCATGGTCCGTTGGGTAAAGGATCGAGAACAAATGAGTTTGATGATCCATCAGCCCGAAGTGGAATCCGCGCAGTTAACCCACGCTTGGAAGTTGTTTCATGATCGATTTCTTTGTCGACCCGAGTTAACTGACCTGCCGATTCGCATGGCTGCCGCAGACATGACGATTCGCAGTAAATCAGGGTCTGCAACGCTGCAGAACCTTGACCTCTATGTGAAACCAAATGCTCAAGCCGCACATGTTACGGCAAGCTTTCATTTGGCTGGGAGTCGGGGAACGAGACCAGCCATTGTCTCGGCCACCCGCGACCGCACTCATGATTTGCCACGAACCGTCTGGGTGTTGAAAAGCGGTGACGCTCCCCTGCCCTGTTCTGTCCTGGCCGACTATTCGCCATGGATGAAAAAACTCGGTCCGAAGGCAGAGTTTTTAGGCAGTTTATCGTGGTGTCTTGAAGACGCAGGTTGGAATATTGATTTAAGCGGTTGCCAGTTTGAAGGCGTTGAGCTTGCCAGAGTATTCGATATGCCTTGGCGTCAATTGACTGGTACGGCCAATCTGGATTTTCGTCGGTTTCGCATTGCTAATGGAAGGCTGACAGATATTGCAGGAAGTCTGCAAGTGTTAGGTGAGGGGAGGATCGGAAGAGATCTGTTCGAAGAGGCGGAACGTTCTTTGGGTGTAGCGCTGCAAGCTGAGCGTTTGCGTGGGCAAGACTTGCATTACGATCATTTACACTTGGATTTCCAACTTCAAGAGCAAGACTTGCAGATCGCTGCGCGGGTGATGAAATCGGGCGAGCAAATCGCAGCAACACGGAAAGAGCAACCTGCGATTCCTGCAGTAACGATCGCGAAACTTGTCGCTCCTGATCACGCGTGGGAGATGCCGGTAAGTCCCCAGTCGATGAACCTTATCGACTTTTTGCCGCTCCCTCGCGCGCCGATTGATAGCGCGGCACTCAAACCTCCGCGGCTAAAACTCCGTGAGCAGTTTTGACGGAATTCAAAGGAAGGTCGCGTCTCTCCATGCGGCTCCGATCCGAGGACGAGGACAAGTTCATTTCATACTAGGGATACCCGCTTTTCCATTGATGCATTAGTCTAAGGGGGGAATTCATTTAAGGCGGGCTAGGGCCCTTTGCATCAAGTAGAAAATGGAGTGACGCGTGCCGGAACGTCGTTTTATTAATCAGCTCACCGAACAGGAACAGATCGATAACGTGTTTCGTGTTGCGGATAAGCAGCTACGGGCTAACCGGCAAGGTGGGAAATACATCTTACTGCGACTTGCGGATCGTAGCGGTAACCTCGTAGGCATGCATTGGAATGCGGATGAGCGTATCTTCGAAAGCTTTGATCGAGGAGACTACATACGCTGTAAAGGTCGAACGCAATTATACAACGGTGGGTTGCAGATGATCGTTTCGCAACTCGATGTGGTTGATGAGAGTCAGATTGATCCTGCTGATTTCGATGCGTTTGATCACGCGGTTGCAGCCCAAGACCTCAATCGTTTGAAGCAATGTGTTGAATTGTTCAAAGATGATTGCTTGAAGCAACTCGTGCGAACGTATCTTGAGGATGCAGATTGGGTGGAACGATTCAAAGTTGCGCCGGCTGCTGTCAACAATCATCATGCGTATCCGGGTGGACTGCTGCATCATACGGTAGAGTTGATGGAGCTCGCTGCATTAATTGCCCCTCGCTATCCGCAATTGAATCGTGATGTTCTTGTTACAGGAGCTTTCCTGCATGATCTCGGCAAGATTGACGAGTTAACGAGCGGTGGTGAGTTAAGTTACACCGATCGCGGTCAACTGATCGGGCATTTGGTGATTGGTGTTACCGAACTGCAGCATCGGGTCAAAGAAGTTGAAGGGAAAATGGGAAGAGTTTTTCCTGATGGTTTGCGAATGCAACTTGAGCATATGATCCTCAGCCATCATGGTCAGTTGGA
Organism: Ottelia alismoides; assembly: GCA_037367405.1. Lineage (NCBI taxonomy): Eukaryota > Viridiplantae > Streptophyta > Magnoliopsida > Alismatales > Hydrocharitaceae > Ottelia > Ottelia alismoides. The sequence goes on from JAZKJV010003361.1 coordinate 49,857, forward strand.
GTATGGAAGTCCCAAAGTCCCCATGACGCTAGAAGCAATCGCCCTTCATCACTTAGATAATCTTGATGCCAAGATGGCTTCTGCAATCAGCTTGATTGAGTCGGATGTGGGAGTGGACCAGCACTGGACTAACTACAATCCGAGCCTCGGGCGCAAGCTTTGGAAAGGTTGAACGTTGTTGCTTGAGGATGGGTGGCCCGATCAGGGTAAGCAATTTTTATTCTCTGCGCGGTAAAGACTTCACGCGGTTAAATAATACGACGCGCAATAAAAAACTCACCCGTTTCTGCATGGTTGCAGAGACGGGTGAGCGTCGATCTCGCGTAATCTTTATCGGTGATCCGCGAGTGGGTGGCTGCCTTAAGGCGAGCCCGCCGGCCGCACTACGGGATGCCACCCCGTTGGCTAGTACAGCATTCTTCCACAGACCACCTCCTTTCGAAAATAACCAGGAAAGAGCAAACCCAGTCATTGCCAACAAAGAGCGACTGGCATTTGCACGGATCAACCTGTCGCGATGCGTTCTCGCGACCCGATACATCTAGCATTGCCTGACAGGATGAAAAAATCAAGTCTTTTCATCTGCCATCTCGGTAGACCACACCGGTCGCGGTCAGGTTCACTTTTCATAGAGCACAATGATCAAAACGTCGGATGCGGAAAAACTGCTCAATCCGCCTGGTGTTGGCTCGGACCCTTGGGGCGCAATATTTCCGGTGATGGAAATCACGCGCGCGCCGGACTCTTTGATCCACTGATTGATTTCTTTCTCCATCGGCACCAATTCGTTTTCGACGGATTTGAAGATTTTTACTTGTTGCATTTGGATTCTTTCCCAGGTTGCGAATAGAAAGTTGGTAATTGCTCAAATGACTTTGCCCGGGTTACAGGAGTGCTGAAGTCGGATAGGCTGAGTTGTGACCCGGATGTCCGTCATGCTGTGGGTTTCGCCATGTCGCGCGACAGATGAGTTACTCGTTCTTCAAAGTTTGCTGCCATTGTGGAGTCATGAATGACACCTTCGGCTGAAACGATCGATCGCGATTCGCTTGCCAATGAGTATATCGAACGACTTCCTTTTGCACCCTACCCGGTTCAAGAAGAAGCACTACTGGCGTGGTTTACTTCGGAACAAGGGGTCTTAGTCTGTGCGCCGACCGGGACGGGGAAAACCTTGATTGCCGAAGCGGCAGTATATGAAGCGTTGCGAACCGGCCGACAGATGTATTACACGACTCCGTTAATTGCGCTGACGGATCAGAAACTTGAAGAGCTTCAGGCCGCAGCCGTCCGTTGGGGGTTTTCTGCAAACGATGTGGGCCTCGTGACAGGCAATCGGCGCGTCAACGCGGATGCGCCTGTCTTGGTTGTGGTTGCGGAGATTTTATTGAATCGACTGCTCGCGCAAGATCGTTTCGATTTCGACCGAGTTGATTCGGTTGTGATGGATGAGTTCCATAGCTTCAATGATCCCGAGCGTGGCGTTGTCTGGGAACTAACGTTATCACTTTTACCTCCACGCATTCGAACATTGTTATTGAGTGCAACGGTTGGCAATGCCGTTGAATTCACAAGCTGGTTGAATCGAACCCAACGTCGCAATTTGGCTTTGGTCCAAAGTAGTGAGCGGAAAGTGCCGCTGGATTTTCGCTGGGTTGATGACATGTTGCTCGATGAATTACTCGAAGACATGTATGCAGGGAATCATGATCTAGCTCGGAAGACTCCTGCATTGGTCTTTTGTTTCAATCGCGAGCAGTGCTGGACCACTGCGGAACTATTAAAGGGTAAGAAGCTCGTCACCCCCGATCGACAGAAGGAACTTGTCGCTCGGTTGGATACGATGGAGATGAGCGAAGGTGCGGGCCCAAAACTTCGTCAAGTTCTCCAAAGAGGAATTGGCGTACATCATGCTGGGATCCTGCCAAAGTATCGCCGCATCGTCGAACAACTTTTTCAGCAGAAACTACTGAGCGTTTGTGTTTGCACTGAAACGCTATCAGCAGGCATCAATCTACCAGCTCGTTCCGTTGTGTTGCCAACGCTACTGAAAGGTCCACGAGAAAAGAAGAAGCTTGTGGATACGAGTACAGCACAGCAGATCTTTGGTCGCGCGGGACGACCTCAGTTTGATGATCATGGATTCGTCTTTGCTTTAGCTCATGAAGACGATGTCAAGTTGCTGCGATGGCGTCAGAAGTACGATCAAATTCCTGAGGACACACCGGATCCAAATCTGAGGAGTGCAAAGAAACAACTTAAGAAGAAAATGCCAAAACGCAGAGCGGGTGAAACCTATTGGAATGCAACGCAATTTGAGCAACTGCGAACTGCAGCTGCCGCGAGATTAGGTAGCCGCGGGCAGATTCCTTGGCGCATGCTCGCTTATTTGCTACGCGAGAACCCACGCGTTGAATTGTTACGTCAACTGGTTGGTAAACGACTATTGCCCCCTGCTGAGATTGAACGGGCACAGCAAGATCTCAACCGCCGACTCATTACTCTGTGGAAAGCTGGTTATATCAAACTCGATCCATTGCCAGTGCCTCTAGCGCCGCCCGCTGGTGGCATGGGTGTTCCTGTTCCTAAAGAAAGACCAAGCGGGTTATTTGGACAGATGCTTTCGGAGTTCACGCCGGTTGATGCGGATGATGATGAACCGATCGATGATGAAGACGAAGATGCCGCACCAACGTCGGCGCATCTTCCAAATACAGCGTCCATTGATCCGACATTGGCCGGTGGTATGGATGTCCGTTATGAACTGGCGAATTATCGCCCGGAAACGGCCGAGCCGACCGAGCGCTTAGATGCGCTGATGTATTTGCGAAGCATCAATCCACTTTATGGGATGTACCTCTCGGGTCAGCTTGCCGTCGCAGATCCCAATGAACGACTTCAAGCTCTGGAGTCGGTGCTTGAAGTACCGATTAGTTTGGGACGCTCGGTTCAAGTGCCACTTCCTGAAGCCTTGCCGCCTGGTCCGTTAGCCACCGAACGGCTTGATCCCCGACTATTGACTTTGGGGCTGGCGACGCAAAGTGAGTTGACTGGTGAACAGGATGAAGACGAAGTAGAAAACCAGGGTTACGGGCGGTTTGATCGCCAGCGTCCACCCCCTTTGCCACTGGCTTACAAGCTACTGCGTTTATTCAGTTACGAGTTTCCTCGTGTGGACGACGTATTTGTGCGGCCCTGTTGGATTGCGGGGGAAGTTTTGGAATTTGGAGGGGACTTTAACAAGTACATCACGTCGAAGAAGTTGCAAAAGCAAGAAGGGATTCTGTTTCGCCACTTGCTGCGGTTAGTGCTGTTGCTTGACGAAATGGCGAATGTGCCCCCCGTAGAGTCGACTCCGGAAACGTGGGAATTGGCATTGGATGACATTGCCGATCGACTTACCGAAGCTTGCAGGCGGGTCGATCCGCAAAGCACCGCCGAAATGCTGAGTCAGTCATCGGCGGACGAAATCCTGCAAGCGGGCCGGCGCGGACGTTAGAAATCGTGGAAACCGGTCTGCCAGGACCTCCGTTTCGCTTGATAAATCCTAATTTCCCTGCTGTCTTTCAGCGCAGGCACTCGAAAGCCGTTGACCAGTGTAGCGGGGGTAGTTAGTTTTGGCGAAACTCCCATGCGCACGTATTTCGGCGCAGCTTCCTTTAACGCTTGTAGGGTCATTCATGGCACACGAAGTCACTTTGATTACCGGCGATGGTACCGGACCGGAACTCTCTGACGCGGCACGCATGTGCATTGATGCCACCGGGGTCAAGATTAACTGGGATGTGCGTGAAGCAGGCGTGGATGTGATGGCCAAAGCGGGAACGCCGCTGCCACAAGAAACCATTGATTCGGTCAAGCGAACACGATGTGCCCTCAAAGCTCCGATTACGACCCCTGTTGGAACGGGGTTCCGCAGCATCAATGTTTTCTTGCGACAAGAACTCGGACTATACGCCTGCATTCGACCTTGCAAGTATTACAAAGGTGTCCGGACGTTCTTCAGCGAAGTCGGCGTGGACATCGTGATCGTTCGCGAGAACACCGAAGACTTATATGCTGGCGTTGAATTTGAAGCCGGCAAGAAAGAAACCAACGATCTCATCAACTTTATCAATGGTTTGCCTTCTGATCGCAAGATCAAGACCAAGAGTGAAGAAACCGGCATCTCGATCAAGCCGATCAGCCGCAGCGGTACCGAACGCATTGTGCGCTGCGCATTCGACTATGCCGTCGCAAACGGGCGCAAGAAGGTGACTGCGGTTCACAAAGCGAACATCATGAAGTACAGCGATGGTCTGTACTTAGCTACGGCACAAAAAGTTGCTAAAGAATATCCTTCGATTGAGTTTGAAGATCGTATCGTTGACAACATGTGCATGCAGCTGACGCAAAAGCCGGAGCTATACGACGTGCTCGTGTTGCCAAATCTTTACGGCGATATCATCAGCGACTTGGGAGCTGGTTTGATCGGTGGACTCGGAATCGCACCTGGGGCAAACATTGGTCCAAACGGCGCGGTGTTCGAAGCGACGCATGGTAGCGCGCCAAAGTACAAAGGATTGAATAAGGTCAATCCGACCGCTTTGATTCTTTCTGGCGTCTTGATGCTCAAACACCTCGGAGAAGTCGATGCCTCGCAGCGGCTCGAGAATGCGGTCGCCAAAGTAATCGCAGAAGGCAAATCGGTGACTTACGATTTGAAAGCTGATCGAAATGATCCGACGGCCGTTGGCACGAAGGAAATGGCAGCAGCGATCTGTCGCGCACTGTAATCAACCATCGGTGACATGATGCCGATGAATTGGCGCGCGATACTCAGCGGCACACAACAAGGCTTGTGTGCCGCTAGCATCCGCGCTTTGCTAAAGCCACTCTCTTGGCTCTATGGCAAATGGATGGAACGTCGCAATCGGCGTTATGATTCGGATCGAGCTACCATCCAGCGAGTTCCCTGCCCTGTCATCTCCATCGGTAACTTGACAACGGGCGGAACCGGTAAAACCCCTTTTGTGATTTGGTTGTGTGAGTGGCTCAGGCATCAGGGGCTTTCACCAGCCGTCATCAGTCGAGGCTATGGAGCGGCTGCCGGCCAGCTCAATGATGAAGGGATGGAGATTGCGAATCGGCTGCCGGGGATCTTACAGAAGCAACATCCCGATCGTGTCGCTTCGGCTCAAGCATTGATCGCTGAAGCTGACCCGGATGTTTTGCTTCTGGATGATGGTTTTCAGCATCGAAGGTTGCATCGAGATTGCGATCTTGTCTTGATCGATGCCACAGCGCCATGGGGTTTTGGATACTGTTTGCCCAGAGGCATGCTGCGCGAACCCTTGGAGGGTCTCGGACGCGCGCAAGTCCTGGTGCTCACTCGGTCCGATGCGGTTTCGCAGGATGACCGTCTTCGGATTAAAGACAGGGCATTAAAGTTTGCAACTCAAGCGTTATGGGTGGAAACGATTCATCATCCGACTGTATTAGTGAATCGAAAGGGTGAACGAAAAACGCTGTTAGAACTAAAGGGAAAACCCGTTTTTCTCTTCTGCGCGATTGGAAATCCCCAAGCGTTTTTTCGAACGGTTGCGAATGCTCAGGCTGACATACGCGGGCAGCGCGAGTTTATCGATCATCATCGGTATGTAGAAGCAGAATTGGATGCGATATCGCAAGCGGCCAGGGACTGCAACGCGAAGTGGTTGATATGTACTGAGAAAGACTTGGTAAAGCTCAAAGAGTTTTCACTCCCTGATGAACTTGAGCTTTGGTGTCTGCGAATTGAGCTTCAAGTGATCAGCGGAGAACGCGAGCTTAAAGAGAAGTTGCTCGCGGTGACTCAAGCGTAACGGCGCAAGCCGTACGGTGACCCCAAGCGTAACGGCGCAAGCCATACGGTGACCCAAGCGTCATGGCGCAAGCCATACGGTGACCCAAGCGTAACGGCGCAAGCCATACGGTGAGTTGTTTAACACCGTAGTGCTTGCGCACTGACGCTTGATTATTGGCCGACGCGGGTTAATTGGTTGCCGCTGCGAATCAAGAAACCTTTTGGCACGGGGACCAAGCTCGCGACCAATGGGGTTTCGGGTTCGTTCACTTTGTTTTCAGAAAGGATCGTGAACGGCTCTTTTGCGTTGATGACGTAAGTCGAACCGTCTTCGCGCGTGAGATAGAGTCGATCGCCAGCTAATAGCGGTGAGCTGGTGAATCCTTTGCGCGATTTTGGAAACTCACCTGACCAAAGCGTTTTGCCGGTGTTACCGTCAAGGCATTCAAATTTGCCTTTGTCATTCAAGACGAAAACTTTGCCTTGATAGGCAACCGGAGTGGGAACGTCGGCTCCGAGATCATCGCGCGTCCAAACAATCTTATGATCTTTCAAGCTCACGGCCGTCAGGGTGCTGCCGCGCGAGTAGGGGCAAACTACGATATCATTGCATAGAACGGGTGAGGCAATCGAACGAAAGAAACGCTCTGCTTTCGGATTGAAGCCACCGATGCGCCAAAGTTCTTCGCCGGTTGCCCCTTTATGGCAAGTTAAATGATCGGCTCCGAGAACCAAGATGAGCTCTTCGCCACCATACTGCGTGACAATCGGAGTTGAGTAACTTTGCGCTGCTTCTTCGGGTGCGTTGAGCGAGCGGTCTTGTTTCCATTTAAGTTTTCCAGTCGCTTGATCAAAAGCTGCGACGTAACTCGGTCCTGAGTGCATGATGGCGACCACGACCGCGTCACGCGTAAGCACTGGGGAGGTTCCGAGGTCCCACCACAGAGTCTTAAGATCGAACGAGATCCCCAGTTGTTCTGGCACACTAATCGTCCAAACCGGTTTACCTTGCATGTCGACGCAAGCCAAATCACCGCTGCGGAAGTAAGCGTAAAGGTGTTTACCGTCGGTGATGACGCTCGGATTGCTGCCGCTTCCTTTCGCATGTTTGGCTCCCGCATCTTTTCCAAGGGGAGAGGACCATGCGACTTTACCATCTTGCAAATTGATGGCCCAAAGCGTGTTATTCCCTTGATCGCCACTGGTCAAGAATGCCCGCTGTCCCCAAACCGCTGGCGTACTCCCACCACGGCCTGGAATCTCCGCCTGCCACACAATGTTTTGTTTCTGTTCTAGGGACCACTTTTCGGGATACTGTCCATCCGGCGCTACTCCAATTTGTCCCGGGCCGCGCCACTGGGGCCATTGATCCTGACCAACTTTATCCTGGCCAACGCTTGGGTTTAGGGTGAAAAAAAAGGAAAACAAGCAGCAAACTGGAAGGAAACGATGCATGAGTGGCCTCGACGGCAATTGGCTCTTGGGTGGGACGGAGCTTCAACCTTAAATCTTTCATCGGTAGGAATCAACTGACCCATGCCCGATGAATTGTCAAATGGTGTACGATAACGGGTATGGCAATCCGACCGGACCTGAGGCAGGAATTGACGAAGGAGCTTCCCATTATGCGGCTTGTGAGCCTGCTGGGGATCATTTTCTGGATGGTTTTGGAGTGTCCGAAATCCTGGGGAATGGATCCACCGATCGAGCAACTCGGCAGCGGCAAGTTTGCTGACCGTCAAGCGGCGTTGCGCGACGTGTGGGCGTCACCCGAAGCGGCCCGCAAAGCGATCGAACAGGCCAAGCAGGATGGCGATCCCGAGATGGCGGCTCGAGCGAGATGGATTTTGCATCAATGGGAACGAGGACTGAAACCGACCACACCTCCCGAAGTGCGAAAGGCATTACGCGATAGTACCGAAGAAGATGATCCCGACAACCTGCTGGATTTGTCATTTGCTGGCGTTCCCGAACCTTTGATGTTGCGGATCCGTGAGAATGATCCACAGGTTTTAGAAGCGACCGCTGCAGCCTTAGATGACGCCTTCCTGCGTCTCGCCATCCCGCTTCTACAATCAGATCGAAGCGATGTTTTGCTGGAGATATTTGATCGCTGTGCTACACGTCCGGTGCATGCCGTGATGCGTTCAGAGTTGTTGCGCAAGTTGGGGAAACCGGAAGAAGAAATGCGTCGCCTGCCAGCTTCGGCAAGCAAATGGAGCGAATGGGATCGTCAAGTAGCAGAGGTTTGGCTGACCGGTTTGGTCAACGATGATGCAACGGCGCGTCGGTTGGCGAATAAGTATAAGTTACCCAAACTCGTCTTGCATTCGATGTTAGTCCGTGAAGATTGGAATGGGATTGCCAACTTTGCCGCAGAACAAGCCAAGCAAACTACGGATGGAACTCAATACGGTTGGTGGGCCACCGCATTATGCGCTGCTCGCTTATGTGATCATGCAAGCATTTATGATGAAGCGTTGGGAGTGCTGATCAATGCAAATCCTGACCCCGCAGGAACGACCGATGTGGCCGCGGGATTAATATTGGCAGGAGAGAATGATCGAGCTGTCAAAGTGCTCGGCAGCGAAGATGTCTCGTCCATTGTTCAGTTGCTCCGTTATCAGCAACGTTACTCTGATGCTTTGGCAGCAATTTCAATTCATCCGCAGACGTTAGAAGCAGATCTAGCACGTTTTATTGACGACACGAAGAAGTTATCTTCAAAGCCCCAATCGCTCGAGTATTTAAGAAGGCTTGAGTCGAGTGCCTACGCTGCCGAACTGGCTTTCTTTGTGGGTAAACATCGCGATGCCTATGCGGCGTATCAGAAGCTGTCTGAGTTGCAAATTTATCCGGGGCAGTCTTCATTGGGATGGGTCATTACTCGTCTACCATATCAGAAACGAGACGCTTGGCGAATTGAACTTGTCGCGCCACACTTGGCCGCAAATCGACTGAGCGCGTTAGAGGCATTGACGACGATCCAAACTCGCGGAGCGACATGGCGGGCGGCCGCGCTGGCATGGCGCACGTTAGAAGTGATGATGCCTAACGAATCGATCCGCGACCGCGCAAGAATCGTTTACGCGTTGGCTTCTGGCGAATTACCGGAGGGCTGGGCGCGTCGCGGCCGGATTGACGAGTTTGCCATGCTTGCAAGTGATCTGCTCAAGAAAGCGCCACCAGTTCAACGCGGTTCGCGAGAGATGAGCGATGCGGATGGAGCGATGTCGCGAACGTTAACACAGATCGGTCGTAATGATCTCGCGCAGTTATTCGAAGAAGAAGACTCCGGGATATTTGGCAACACGGAGATTGCAAAAGCGCTGTTTGAGGTTGGTTATTACCCTCAAGCTGCTCGCGCGTACCGAAATCAGTTTGAAAAAGGGTTTGGTGGCGAAAGTCATGAATCGCTGGTCGGCTGGTTGGTGTCGTTGGAACGCAGTGCAGCGAGTGAAGAAGCGGAATCCCTGCGCAAGGCCATCAATCTGCTTCCGCTGAACGGCAGTTTGCACTACCAAATGTCGCATGCTTATCGAGAGTTTGATTTGTCAGAGCGCGAAGCGGAACATTTGAGTGAAGCGTGGCGTTTAACCGAGCCAATGCAGCATGAAGAAGAACTCTATCGATTGACTCGAACCATGTTGGAGCAGCCAAAGAAGCTAAAGGTTTGGGGACCCCGTGCGCTGATCAACATGTTTTCGCCGTTTGGTCAGCAGAATCTTGAACCAAGATCGTTGATACAGATCTACCAAACTGCCGTTTTAACGGCCGCGAACACGGGTCGTATCCTCGTCGAAGAGAAGAAGGTTGATGAGGCTCGCGGTTGGTTGCTTTGGGCTCAGAAAATGCATCCCATGGAAGTCGATTTAGCCGAACATGTCACACCGAAATTGAGGGAACAGGGGCATGTTCAACTAGCCGATCGAATGGTGAATACAATTATTGCGGCCAGCGAAAAACAGCTTGAAAAATTTCCGGATGATCCAAGTGCCGCAAATAATCTCGCTTGGGTGTTGGCTCTCAATAGCATTAAACTCGATCGCGCATTGGAGCTTGCAAATCTGGCAGTTCGCCGCGTACCCGATAGTACGGCCTATCGCGATACGCTTGCTGAAACTCTCTTTCGATTAGGTCGCGTTGAAGAAGCTTACATGGTTGAACGCGATTGTCTGATCGACACACCGGACGATTGGCACTTGAACAAACAAGCCGAGCGCTATGAACGTTTGCTGCACGCAGAAAACAAATCGCCGTAGTCTCGTGCTCAGTCTTCGTTTTGCTTTAGTTTTCGGCTTCATGAAAGGATGAATTGATGTCCGTTGATCCCTACCAACCCAATGCATTTGAAGACCAACGTGCTGCGGCGCTAACGGCGGTCGATACTGAATCGAGCAACGTTTCCCCACGCATAAGAACTTGGCCGCTCTGGTTGATCTTGGGGCTTTTGGTCCTAATCAAGACGTTGCCGATGATGATCGAGTTTCGGCCATGGGTCTTCATGGTGATGTTCATGGGTCCCGTCGCGATGACGCTAATGACGTTGATTTGGCTTTTTGCGATGAGTCGAGCGACATGGCGAGAAAAGAATTTGTTGGGTGCGTTATTGATCGTGGGGACGATCGTTTCCACTTTGGCAAGTCATATCTCGATTCGCGGGTTTTATTATTTGATCTATATACTCCCCTACTTATTGATCGCGTTTACCGCGATGTATTTGTTACTCAAAGGCGCAAGCTCAAAGAATCGTGTCTTGGGTGTTTCGCTGGTTTGCTTGATTCCGCTCGTCGGTTCTGCGCTCGTGCGCACCGAAGGCATGTATGGTGACTTTCGCTCTGAGTTTGTTCCGCGTTGGAAACCAACAGCGGAGGAAACGTATTTGGCAACCAAAGTCGATTCAGCAAAATCAGATGAGCTTCCTGCGATCAGCGAAATGCCGTTGGTCGAATGGCCTGAGTTTCGCGGAAAAGAACGCAATGCAGTTGTAACTGGAATAACGCTTGACCCCGATTGGAAATCACATCCTCCGAAACAGGTTTGGGAGCAAGCCATCGGTCCCGGTTGGGGTTCCTTTGCGATCGCAGGTCCGCTTGTCTATACCCAAGAGCAGCGCGGCCAGCGAGAAGGCGTTGTTTGTTTAGATGCTCAGTCGGGCAAAGAACGCTGGTTCTATTCGATTCAAGAACGCTTCTTTGAGCCTGTTGCGGGAGCGGGGCCTCGCGCGACCCCGACGATCCATGCGGATTCGCTCTTTATTCTTGGTGCCAACGGTGCTCTCTGTCGTCTCAACTCGCTTGACGGCAGCGAGACGTGGCGTGTCGATATCAAGCCGGATGCCAAGTGTGCGCCACCGATGTGGGGCTTTAGCGCTTCGCCACTCGTTGCCAATGATTTGGTCATTGTCCATGCAGGCGGTGCCAACCAAGGTGACGACAAGGCGAAGGTCAAAGAAATCGGAAGCGTGTTGGCCTATGGCCTTGATGATGGAAAATTACGATGGAAGTCAGCATCGGGTAGTCACAGTTATGCTTCGCCGCAACTGTTTACGCTTGTCGGCCAACAGGTCATTCTGATGACTTCAAACTTTGGAATACACGTGATTGACCCGGTCAGTGGAGCCGAACTCGGAAGCTACGAGTGGCCCTATGAAGGGTACCGCACCCTCCAGCCACTAGTGCTTCAAGGCGATGATGTTTTGATTGCTACCGGACTAGGAGGTGGCACGCGTCGACTGCATGCAACTCTAGATTCCGGTGAGTTTAAGTTTGAAGAGGTTTGGGAGTCAAACGAAATGAAACCGGACTTCAACGATTGGGTTGTCCATGAAGGAAAGCTTTACGGATTTGACCATGTCATGTTTAGTTGCTTGGATCTTGAAACTGGCAAGCGAATTGGGAAGAAAGGACGATATGGTAACGGTCAGGTAATGCTGCTTGCCGACAGTGGGCAGCTTTTGGTGCTGAGTGAGAAAGGTGAGTTAGTGTTGTTGGAGACGGGAGAAGAAGGTTTCAAGGAGGTTGCAAAAACTGAGATGATTGAGGGGAAAACATGGAATCATCCAGCTCTCGTTGGTAATCGAATCTATGTGCGTAACGGTGAGTTCGTAGCCTGTTACGAGCTAGAAACGGTACGCTGAGATTTTGGTCAATGTTTGACGAATCGTTCCTCTTCTTCGCGATCTTTTAGATTTGAGACAGAGGATTGCGGAACGAAAAGAGCCACGTTCTTATGAACGCGGCTCTTGTAGTAAGGTCATCAATCAGGATCGGTTATAAAGCGGTCTTGTTCTCGCTACCATTGCGCGAGCCCATGGCACCCCAAACTCCGTAGGGACTTTCGTCACCTTGTGTGCCACACCAATCGGCAGGTGACTTACTCCAGTTCTTATCGCCAGCTTCAATGTTGTCGGTGATGAAGCGAACGGCACCGTCCGTCATGAGCACATGCCCTCCGCCGTTGTGGTAGCTAGCCACCGACGCTATCACGTCATTGGTGTCACCGATGGCCGAGCTGCCGCTAGCGAATGCCCCTGAGCAACTGGGACTGTTGGGAGGTAGGATCGTGGTGATACCTGTGTAAAGGACGTGGCCTCGTGCCCAAGCAGCACCCTTCCAACCGGTCTGTAGGTTGACACCGCTGCTCGGAAAGAACTTTGGGCGTTGTGGGTCAACAAGTTTGGCGCAATCATTCGGCGTTGCGGTGGTACCTGTTGGCGAAGCGCCGAAGTTTCCTAGCACTGCTTCTGCAAACGTCCCTTGGGTTTCCCGTTTGTTTTGGCTATGACAGATCTCTCCCATTGCAATGGTGTTGGCGGTTCCATCTAAACAATCATTAAAGCCGTACTGGCCAAGAAAGCTTTCTGTTCGGCTGATGACACCATTTCGCCAAAGGGGTCCATTGGTTTTGCAGAACATACCCCGTTTTCCGCCGGTTTGATCCGTAAATGTGCCATTGATGTTCAGCCAGTTATCGCCAAAGCATCCGCCGTAGCAGGTTTTTGCATTCGAAAGGCCAACGACGGCCGGTGGATGACTGGGGCATATATAAGTTGCGACTTGGGTACGCCACGGTTCATAGAGATTGCCAAGCGTCGGATAAGGGCCCATCGCAGGGTATGATAAACCGCCTTCGATGAGAGGGTTGCTGATCTTTTCCCAGAGCGGCTGTTGTTCGATGAACGGAAGCAATGGAACAAGCATCGAAAGTTCCATATTGTTTGTAGCATGTGCGGTATTCAAACCGGATTGCCACGTTGGCACGACCGTGATGCCATGGGAAGTGGTTCCGGCAACTCCCCAAGGAAGCTTATCGTAAGTGGAATGATAGTTATGAAGTGCGAGCCCAATCTGCTTGAGATTGTTCCCGCAACTCATTCTTCTTGCCGCTTCGCGTGCGGCTTGAACTGCTGGCAACAAAAGACCAACTAGAATGCCGATAATTGCAATCACTACCAATAACTCAACCAGCGTAAAACCTTGCTGACCCTTGCGACGCATAATAGACTCCACTGCGAAGTAAATAAGGTTGTAGGTCGCAGTGCAAACGCACCTAAGCCCAAACCAATACATGGGATTGGTTTACGCAATTGCGAACTACAAAAAAACGTAAATGAGGTGCGAATTCAACGCACGAAATTGGCGCAGGTATCGAGAGCACGATACAGAAAAAGAAAAAAAGCACATGATCGCGCATCTTTGCGCAATCATGTGCTTTGAAAAATAGCCGACTTAGAGCCGATTAGGTTTTACTTGGGAGCGTTCGCAGGATCGGTTGGATCGCTCGCAGGGTTGTACTCTTCAGCTTTGGGCAGAACAGTCGTTCCTTTCGATGGGCCGCAGCCCATGTGGCTAAACAAGGAAAATGCCATGACGACCAGTAAGCAGATTCTCATAGTGACTCCAGGAAACTTTTAAGGACAAGGAAAAAGCATGGAGAACATCCATTCCCCATGCTTCAATACGCATCTACAGAGTTTAAGTTTCTGTTCCTTGTAAACAAGGACTACAGAGCAAAGAAGGTTTATAAGCCTTGTTTGTTTTCGCTACCGTTGCGTGTGCCCATGGCGCCCCAAACCCCATAGGGGCTCTCTTCACCTGACGAACCGCACCAATCCGAAGGTGAACGGTTCCAGCTTTGATTGCCCGATTCAACGTTTTCCGTAACGAAACGAACGGCACCATCGGTCATGAGCACATGGGCTCCGCCATTGTGATAGCTCGTGGCCGTGGCAATCACGTCATTGGTGTCACCCGTGGCGGCGGTACCGCCGGACGCGAATTGCCCAGCGCAGCTGGGGCCGTTTGGTGGAATGATCGTGGTGATGCCCATATAAAGGACATGGCCGCGTGCCCAAGCCGCACCTTTCCAACCAGCTTGCAAGTTAACGCCGCTTGCCGGGAAGAACTTTGGACGCTGAGGATCTACCAGATTCGAACAGTCCTTGGGGGTCGCCGTCGTGCCATTCGGAGACGTGCCTGAGTTGGATAACACGGCCTCGGCAAACGTGCCTTGAATTTCACGTTTGTTTTGGCTGTGACAGATCTCACCCATCATGATGGTGTTTGCTGTTCCGTCCAAGCAATCGGAGAATCCGTACTGACCCAAGAAGCTTTCGGTGCGACTGATGACGTTGTTTCGCCAGATCGGACCGTTCGTGCGGCAGAACATACCACGTTTTCCGCCGGCTTGATCTGTGGCGAAACCGTTGATGTTGAGCCAGTTATCGCCAAAGCAGCCTGCATAACAGGTCTTGGCATTGGACAAACCAACAACGGCTGGCGGATGGCTGGGGCAAAGGTAAGTGTTTACCTGAGTTCGCCAAGGTTCGTAGAGGTTACCGAGGGTCGGGTAAGGTCCCATGGCGGGATACTGAATACCACCTTCGATCAGTGGATTGCTGATCTTTTCCCAGAGCGGCTGCTGCTCGATGAATGGAAGGATTGACACGAGCAACGACAACTCCAAATTGTTCGTTGCATGACCAGTGGCCAAGTTCGCTTGCCAAGTTGGTACGACTGTGATGCCATGCGAAGAGGTTCCCGCACAACCCCACGGCAGTTTGTCATAGGTGGAGTGGTAATTGTGCAAGCCGAGCCCAATTTGCTTGAGGTTGTTGCCACAACTCATACGCCGGGCTGCTTCGCGGGCCGCTTGCACGGCGGGAAGCAAAAGTCCGACGAGGATCCCGATGATCGCGATGACCACCAGTAGTTCCACAAGCGTGAAACCAGAATGCGAAACACGTTTCATGAAATGAAACTCCAAAAAAAGAACTAGGAAGGAATGGAACGCCTATCTGAGCTTTATCGAAAGAAAAGCGACAGCCAGAGTGGTTGCCCCATCCCCGATGGTAGCATGGCAAAAGGACAGACGCAATATTTTGCGGTGGAGCGACTGTCGTGGAGGTTTCGATTTAGGTTAGGTGGGGGTTTTAGCAGGTCGATTTGCAGACGACGGTAAGAGCCGTTCGCTTCAAAGAGGGTGGCTACTGTTCTGACGACAAAAAAAGCATGGAGAATCAAGATTCTCCATGCTTCAAATTTCATTTCCGCAGTTCTGTTTGCGTCCGAGTTCCTGGAAAGCAAACCAGAATCAACTAGCGCTATAGGCCTTGCCTGTTTTCGCTGCCGTTGCGCGAACCCATAGCACCCCAAACTCCGTAGGGGCTTTCTTCGCCAGCAGAACCGGCCCAATCCGAAGGCGAACGGTTCCAGTTTTGGTTGCCCGCGTCAACGTTTTCGGTAATGAAGCGAACTGCGCCATCGGTCATGAGCACATGGGCTCCGCCTTTGTGATAGCTCGTCGTCGTAGCAATTACGTCATTCGTATCGCCCACCGATGCGCTACCACTCGCGAAAGCACCCGAACAGCTCGGACCGTTGGGAGGAATGATCGTGGTGATACCCATATAGAGGGCATGACCACGCGCCCAAGCCGCACCTTTCCAGCCAGCTTGCAAGTTAACTCCGCTGGCCGGGAAGAACTTTGGACGTTGGGGATCGACAAGGCTTGAGCAGTCTCTTGGTGTAGCCGTGGTGCCGTTGGGTGACGTGCCGGAGTTGTGCAGAACGGCTTCTGCAAACGTGCCTTGGATTTCACGTTTGTTTTGGCTGTGGCAAATTTCACCCATCATGATGGTGTTAGCGGTTCCGTCCAAACAGTCTTTGAAACCAAACTGTCCTAGGTAGCTTTCGGTGCGGCTAAGGACGTTGTTTCGGTACACTGGACCGTTTGTCCGACAGAACATCCCGCGTTTGCCCCCGGATTGATCGGTGAAACCACCGTTGATATTCAACCAGTTATCGCCGAAACAACCTGCATAGCAGGTCTTCGCATTTTGTAAGCTTACAACGGCAGGCGGATGGCTTGGGCAAAGGTACGTGTTTACTTGGGTACGCCACGGCTCGTACACGTTACCCAAAGTCGGATAGGGTCCCATCGCTGGGAACGTATTTCCCCCTTCGATCAATGGGTTGCTGATCTTTTCCCAGAGCGGTTGCTGCTCGATGAATGGAAGAATCGGTACCAGCAACGACAATTCCATATTGTTTGTCGCATGTCCAGTATTAAGGCCAGTTTGCCATGTTGGCACGACCGTAATGCCGTCCGATCTGGTTCCGGCAACACCCCACGGTAATTTGTCATAAGTAGAGTGATAGTTGTGCAAGCCAAGTCCGAGTTGCTTGAGGTTGTTGCCACAACTCATACGACGTGCTGCTTCACGTGCCGCTTGCACGGCAGGAAGCAACAGTCCGACAAGAATCCCGATGATCGCGATGACCACCAGCAGTTCCACGAGCGTGAAACCAGAATGCGCAGCACGTTTCATGAATGAAACTCCAAAAAAGAATCCGAACGGAATTGAATGCCGAAGTAAGCATCTATAGAAAAGTTGGGGCCTAAGTGGCGCCCGGTCTCCATAAACATAGCGTATCGCACAGTGGACTGCAATATTCTATGGGATGTGTCAATCGAACAGCATTGTTAACGGTCATTCATCGCACGCCTAAACACATGACCTTCGATTTAAGTTTCTCAATTGGCGCAGGACGTGTTTAGGCAAAATAAAAAAGCATGGAGAACATGATTCTCCATGCTTCTATACAGTTTCACAAATAAAGGTGTGTCGTTTTTTCCTTAAGCGATGGAAACAGACTCAACGCACTCTACAGGCCTTGCCTGGTTTCGCTTCCATTGCGCGAACCCATGGCACCCCAAACTCCATAGGGGCTTTCTTCGCCAGCAGACCCGGCCCAATCCGAAGGCGAACGATTCCAGTTTTGATTGCCCGAGTCGACGCTTTCGGTAATGAAGCGAACTGCGCCATCGGTCATCAGCACATGGGCTCCGCCTTTGTGATAGCTCGTGGTGGTAGCGATCACGTCATTGGTGTTGCTAACGCCTCCGGTTGTAAACTGCCCCGCACAGCTTGCACCGTTGGGAGGAATGATCGTAGTAATGCCCGTGTAGAGGACGTGGCCACGCGCCCAAGCCGCACCTTTCCAACCGGCTTGCAAGGTAACACCGCTGGCAGGAAAGAACTTTGGACGCTGAGGGTCTACAAGGCTTGAGCAATCCCTGGGAGTGGCGGTGGTGCCGTTGGGCGATGTGCCAAGGTTGTCCAACGCAGCTTCTGCAAACGTGCCTTGGATTTCACGCTTGTTTTGGCTGTGGCAGATTTCACCCATCATCACCGTGTTGGCAGTTCCATCCAAACAGTCTTTGAAACCAAATTGTCCTAAGTAGCTTTCGGTGCGGCTAAGGACGTTGTTTCGGTACACGGGACCGTTTGTCCTACAGAACATCCCTCGCTTGCCTCCGGGTTGATTGGTGAAGCCATCGTTGATGTTCAACCAGTTATCACCGAAGCAACCTCCGTAGCAAGTCTTCGCATTAGACAAGCTTACAATGGCAGGCGGATGGCTTGGGCAAAGATAGGTATTCACCTGAGTTCGCCAAGGTTCATAGACGTTGCCCAAAGTCGGATAAGGTCCCATGGATGGGAAAGTATTGCCCCCTTCGATCAATGGGTTGCTGATCTTTTCCCAGAGCGGTTGCTGTTCGATGAACGGAAGAATCGGTACCAGCATCGACAATTCCATATTGTTCGTCGCATGACCGGTATTAAGGCCAGTTTGCCAAGTTGGCACGACTGTAATGCCGTCCGATCTGGTTCCGGCAACGCCCCACGGCAGTTTGTCATAGGTAGAGTGATAGTTGTGCATCCCAAGCCCGAGTTGCTTGAGGTTGTTGCCACAACTCATACGACGTGCTGCTTCACGTGCCGCTTGCACGGCAGGAAGCAACAGTCCGACAAGGATTCCGATGATCGCGATGACCACCAGCAGTTCCACGAGCGTGAAACCAGAATGTGAACCACGTTTCATGAGCGAAGCTCCCGAAATAGAACGAATGAGAAACAGAAAACGAATATTTGATAAGTCCGCTTTCCTCGCGTTAAACGAGGAAAGGTGTATGTCGATCGCGCAATTTACGTCGCGAAAATGTCATTTATTAGATCTATCGGCAAATGGGTTCGCACTCAATGAACGAACCAACCAAATCGATTTAAAGTACAACTCAACTCGAACGGGTTTGAGATTGCTGGGAGACTGAGATTGCTGGGAGACGAGTGTATTTGAAATCCCATCGCGAGTCCTTTGTCGAAAAAAGATCGGTAAGGACGTGGGATGGTAGATTTCACTTAACTAGGGGGATCCTACCAAGTTGCACGGGATGAAGCAAACTTTTTTCGCATATGCGGAAAAATTTCTCGGACTTTTGCATTTCGCCCGTCGAGAGTCCGCATCAGCAGATGGTTGTCGAAAAATGCTCATCAGGTTAGCTTTATTCCAGGTCCGGCTTCCTACTCCACATGGCCGTTGGTGTTTTGAACCGAGTTTTGCAAGGGACTGTCGATGAGCACAGAAGTGTCCAATTCCACATCCGAATCAACGCGAAAATGGCGCGTTTTGGATCGATTTCAACGAAGAGTTTTGGGCACGTTAGCGGAAAAAGCCAAGACGACACCCGACACGTATCCCATGACAGTGGCGGGGATTACGACTGGTTGCAATCAAAAAAGCAACCGGTCGCCGCAAATGAATCTCGTTACCGACCAAGTGGAAACGGCCTTGGAGCAGTTGCGCGCTTACGGTGCGGTGACGGAAGTATACGGGACGGGCAGAGTCTCCAAATTTCGGCACCACTTCTACGAATGGCTTGACGTCAAGGGAGCCGAAGCTGCGGTCATGATCGAACTGCTCTTGAGGGGTGAACAGACGGTCGGAGAGTTACGAGGGAGAGCGGCTCGCTTCGATGAGTCGATCGCAGATCTCAATGCCCTTAAACCAGTACTGCAGTCGCTTCATGCCAAAGAACTCGTCGTTTTTCTAACTCCGGAAGGGCGTGGACAAGTTGTGACGCACAACCTGTATCGAGAACAAGAGCTTGATGCAATCAAATTAGCAGTTGCCAATGGTAGCTTTGCGGCAGCATCGAGTGACGGCAATGCGGCGGATAACGCGGCTTCAAGCAGCGAACGGCAATCGCTGGTTCAACGCATCGAAGCATTAGAAGCGAGGTTGGCTAGGATTGAGTCGCAACTGAATCTTCAGTGATGTGCACCGATTAAGTCCGTTTGCCTTAATGGTTTTGCAGGACCCGATGAAGAATCCAGCGTACCACTGGAACGCTGACGCTATTTCCGATAAGGCTCCAGGCATGGCGAATGGAAGGGCATGCCATTAACGAAAAGCTATCAGGGAAACCCATCAGCCTCGCAATTTCGGTAGGTTTGAAATAGCGAAGCGATCCATCGGTTGTTCGCAAATAGGAACCGCATCGCACGGGCGATTTACCATAGGCGCTTGTGAAGCATGCTGTAATCGCCTGTGGATCACTCTGATCCACGATGTGAATCGCCTTCGCGTATTGATCCAGAATGGTCGGGGGCACTGCGTAGTCTGGCGGATATTCCTTGTCTAGGTAGGAAGCGAGTGACGAATGAGGAGCCAGCACATTGATTGACTGTTCAGGTTGGGGTAGTGGCGCCAAAGCGGCTTGGCTCGCAATCAGATAACAGCGCTTCCGTCGCATGGGCCATCGAAGTTCTGTGGGGCATCGCAGTTCCCAATCGCAAACATAGTTATGCAAAGAAAGCTGATGACAGACCCAAGCGGCGGTGCGTGAATGTTGAAACGGTGGCACGTTCTCAATGATCAAGGTGCGAGGCCGCGACTTTTGTAATGAAACGATGAGCGATTTCAACGCTTGAGTTCTTGGGTCATCCCAATCTCGCTGATTGCCGCGCCGGGTAAAAGGCAAGCATGGCGGGCTGAGCCACCAGAGATCGGCTGTCCGATGAGAAAGGTCAAACGACTCGATCTCAGCAACCTGCGCCGGATGGTTGGGGAAGTTGCGTCGATAAACTTCGACGGCGAGCGGAAAAATATCTAGAGCCAAAACAGGTTTTGTGGGCCACGGTGCAAGCGCCGCCGCGGCACCACCAATGCCACAAAAGAACTCAATCACGCGAGGCGGCTCAGTTGCAAACATGCATCGCCTCATTGTCTCGCTTGAGCAAAAAGTCAGGAATTTCAAAAATCGGTATTGGATGGCCAGAGACCATTCGATTAATACACCCTTTCGAGGTGGCCCTGTTTGAATCACGAAGTGAAAATCGAGGCAGGGTTATTAAAGATTGGATTTCAAGGTGATTGAGATGAAAACTGTAAGCAGCAAATGGACTCAGATGCTCGCCATCGTGTTGGTGGCAACGTTTCTTGTTCCCCTGCATCATGTTCAGGCTGCTGGGGGTGCTTCGCAAGCCGCATCCAACATTCCTTTGAAGCTTGTGCCGCAGCACGTCAAGCTTGATGACAAGGGTCGCATGCAGGGATCGCTTGTCAAGCCAGGCGGGAAAGTCGGTGCGAAACAAGTCGTGGTGCTCGGTCGTGAGGGTAAACCAATTGCTCGAACCCAAACCGATGAAGAAGGTCGATTTGTGTTTGAGAATGTTCGACCTGGAACGTATCAAGTGGTGACCACCGACCTTGGTGTGCTTGTTGAATGCGAACCCCATGAGACGAACAAACCCGAGTCAACAGAGTATGTTTTGATGAACAAAGAGGTGTTAACTCAACGTGGTCAAAGCTGCTTGGGAGGAAACGCCCTCTTTCATCCTCTGTTCGTAGGTCTTGTAATCGCAGCAGCAATCGCGATCCCAATTGCGATTGCGGCAAACGATGATGATGATCGCAGCTAAGGTTGGTTAGATAATCCAACCGATAAACCACACAATCAAAAAGATGATGCCGAGGAAACTGGTAATCCAGTAAGCGGTATGCCAAGCCTGACGTAAGATCTCAGGCTTTTCTTCATGACGCGTCGCGCCGTACACCAATGATATGGCGATCAATAGCGGCAGGTAATACAGCAGATAGCTGGGAGCCATGTGGATCATGTGGCGGTACCTGGGCTTAAAGAGTTCACATTTGCTGACGCGTTCTTGGCATCTGATGACGTTGAATTTTTCGACGAGTCTTCTTGTTCATCCGTCGATTTCTTTCCGCTGATCGCAATCGCCAAAGGCCCAGCGTAGGCATCAAATATCGCAAGAATGTTTAGCAGCCCGGAAATCACCGTATACCAACTACCGAGTTCGAAACCCGATCCGGCTTCGGCATGCCACGCGGCCAATTCGTCGGGGCTACCTTCGAACACAGGACGTCGTGGTGGTGCCATAAATCCGCGAAACGGTGGCTCATAGTCATGCCGAGTCTGGCCAAACGAATTGAGGTTTTGTCTCATGAACCAAAGTTGCAAAGCCGCTGGAAAAGCTGGAACGCCGACTGCGGCTTGGAAAGCGTATTGCCAGCGCCGATCCCCCTCAGCCCAAGATGCATAGACAACTCGGCCACTTCCTAAGAAATAGCCGACGACAAAGGTGCTAAGGATGCAAACCATCAAGAGCCATCCTTTAAATCTTCGGCCTTGATAGAGATGTCCTGCACCGGGCCACAGCCAAGCCAGCAATGCTGCCACACGCCGATTGCGTAACTGAATGACGCGACCGTTTACTTCGATCCATTCTGAGGTCACACCCGACATGATTCCTGGGCCTTTTGGAAGGAGTTAAAGATCGCGATATTCTTACGCGTAGGCCACGGCTCTACCAGGAGTCGGTCGATCAGCGACTAGCGAATCGTTTTTCGATTTCCGCAAACACGGCCTTCCGAGGTTCATCGTCATCTCCCGGAAAACTGTATTGATCAAGTGAATTAGGATCGACGAACCATCGCGACTGAGCCGCGGCATGCGGAAAACCAACTTCTTTGGGATTAATGCGAAGCAAAACGCAGCTGGTGGCATAAGCCACGTCACGGATTTGCGTAACGCGAATTTGAGGTCTTGATGAGTTAGGATTGGCATTTGGTATCTGTGCGCCATCGACAATTTCCCCTGCCCCACGAAAGACTTCCCGTCGATCTTCAAAATACTTTCGCAGGATTTGAATGTCTTGCGGATTGCCCATTCGGGATAAAACAAACATCACATAGATAAAATCGTCGCTCGCAATCTTTTCTTGGTTCAACATCCGCCGAGCTCTTTCAGCACCGGCGATCCAATTGCGAGTTACCGCCAAATGGAGAGCGTCAATCGCACTATTGTCAGGTGCGTTAAGAATCCAGTGATTGATCATTTTCATGATCGGCGCACTGCCATGAGTATCGACCATGGCTTCAGTAAAAAAACTCTGTGTCGTCAACTCGGCGATGCGACGGTGCACATTGGGAGTCAGAGTGACTTCGGCATCGTTGGCTACCAATAGAATCGGCAACAAATCTGGTAATTGAGGCGCTTCTCCTTGAAACTGTCGAAGTCGACTTTCGTCGGCAACTCGCTCTGCGGCATGGGCGCGGTCTTTGGGGGAGCCGGATAGTTTCTGCACAAACTCTGGGTATTGTCGGCTCAGGATGACGAATAATTGGCGTGCAGCGCGGGTATCCCCAAGGATCGGCATTGCCAAATCCCAGCCCAAGAATGGCTCATCGAGCGGCTCATTATTGACGAACTTTTCTGCCCGGTTGTTGAACCAGGCATCTCCCACTTGTCGATGAATCATAGCGGCCCGAGCCCGAATTTCTGGATCACTCAATTGATTAGCTTGTGCCAAAGCGGGGAGTGCAGGCGAACCGATCTCAATCAACGAGATTGCGGCGGCTTCGCGTTCTGCAAACTTTGCCGAGCCGAGCTGCAGCACAAGCGAAAAATGCGGCAAATCGGGATCGATTGCTGGAGTTTCCCTAACAGGGTCTTCCGCCATGGACACGGCCGCCGTCAGGGCACAGAGGAATGCTAGCGCCTTGCCCCACCGGGGCCCATTGCAGTTGCAGAAAACAACGAGGATGCGCGGGAAAATCAAGGGATTTCCTAGGTTAGGCAGCGGCATCTGAATGAATTGGTATCGGCAGCAATTTCATTTTAGCCAGTGGAGAGCGTTAGGCGAAGGAGCAGTTTGCGCGCCAGCCGCGTTTTCATGAAACACAGGCTAAATCCTTGCAGGCTAGGAGTGTCGCGGATACGATGGAGCCAACCTCAGGGATTTGCGGCCGCTTGCAGCCTAGAAGGTAATTGGTTGGGTTAACCAGTTCCTTTCTTTACTGCTAAAGAGCCATACTTTGCACTCGAATGACCTGCTTTTTCCCGACCTAACATCGAAAGATGATTGCCAAAGTCGCGCCGATCGCTTTGGCGGTGCTGGAATGAGTGCAAAATCGTGGCGTTCCGACGCAAGTGTTTGAGTCGTACCAGACTAACCGCTTGATAAGTGGTTGGATTGAACGGATCCACTTTCCATTGAATGGAACTCGATTTCCTATGACGACAACTTCGACCCAGGAGACGCCGCGTCAGGTGTGCTCAGAGAAATCCTCCCCATCAACCCCATCCGCTTCATCCCTTGGAATTGGAACCCGCTGTGTGCATGCGGGTGAGTTACGGCAAAAGCCTGGGGATTCCATAACCGATCCGATCTTCTGTGCGTCCACCTATACTTTCGCTGACACCGACGCTTTGTTGGACTATGTCGAAGGACGTGTGGAGCGCGAAGAATACGGTCGCTATGGAAATCCCAATGAGCGATCGGTCGAACGCAAACTCGCTGCGCTTGATGGTGGTGAAGATGCGGTCCTATATGGCAGCGGTATGGCAGCGATCGTCGGATTGCTACTCGCTCGCTTGAATTCTGGTGACGAGATTGTTTTCTTTGATCAGTGTTATCATCGCAGTCGTGAATTCTGTACCAAGCATTTGAGTCGTTTTGGTGTCATCACTCGTCAAGTTCCAACGGGTGATTTCGCGGCGATGGAAGCTGCGATCAATGATCGCACTCGCATGCTTGTGAGTGAATCACCGACTAACCCGCATTTATCAGTGATCGATCTTGAGCAGTTTGCTGCGTTGGGTAAAGCTCACGAAGTCGAGACATTGATAGACGCTACGCTGGCTACGCCCTATAACATTCAGCCATTGAAGTATGGTGTGGATTACGTCTTGCACTCAGCTACCAAATACCTGGGTGGTCACAACGACTTATTGGCCGGTGTGATCGTCGGTTCAGAACACAAGCTCGAGCCGGTCAAGAAATTGCGAGGCATTCTCGGAGGTATCAATAGTCCTCACAACTTGTATTTGCTTGAGCGTGGCTTGAAGACGTTTGAATTGCGGATGGAACGCCATAATCAGAATGGTCAAGCTATCGCAGAATTCTTGGCAGCGCATCCGCGGATTGAAAAAGTTTACTATCCTGGATTGCCATCGCACCCCACACATGCGATCGCACGTCAAACGATGCGTGGATTCGGTGGTTTGATTACTTTCAATATCCGAGATGCTGACTGGAAGCAAACTTCGCGCATTGTGGATGCGGCAAAGATACCGCGCATCGCTCCGAGTTTAGGAGGTGTTGAGTCGCTCATCGAGCAACCTTTGATCATGAGCTATTACAACTTTACTCCCGAAGACCGCCAACGATTCGGAATCTACGACAATATGATTCGCATGAGTTGTGGAATTGAAAACACGGATGATTTGATTGCCGATTTAGAGCAAGCTCTGCGACAATAAAGCGATCTGTCTTCATTCACTATTGATTCATCGACGAGAAGTACATGCGATTTCGAACCCGGGCCATTCATATTGGGAACGCAGTTGATCCAAGTACTGGCGCCGTGGTTCCGCCCATTCATTTGGCATCCACCTTTGTGCAGCCCGGCTCAGGTGTCTGGGGAACCTTCGATTATTCTCGCAGTGGGAACCCCACGCGCGCCGGTTTGGAAACCACATTAGCTTCGCTAGAGAATGGCTATGCCGGTTTCGCATTTGCATCCGGCATGGCCGCAATGCATTGCGTCACGATGTTATTGCAAGCTGGAGAGCATGTGATCGCCGGGTGCGATTTGTATGGGGGTGCCTATCGCTTGCTGCACAAGATCTGCAATCGTTCTAACATCGCGGTGACCTTAGTGGATCTCACTGATCCTCAAGCGGTGGCGGCGGCAATTCGGCCGGAAACCCGATTGATTTGGGCGGAATCGATCGGCAATCCACGTTTGACGATTCCAGACCTCAGTACACTGGCCGAGATCGCGCATGCTAACCAGGCACTTTTGGCCGTCGATCATACGTTTGCAACTCCCGTACTGTTTCGTCCATTGGATCAGGGTGCCGATATCGTGATGCATTCGGCGACCAAGTACTTCGGAGGTCATAGCGATGTGCTTGGTGGCGCCGTGATTGTGAAAACGAAAGAGTTAAAAGATCGGGTTTATTTCATTCAGAACGCAACGGGTGCGGTGCTTGATCCGTTCGGTTCGTTCCTCGTTTCACGGGGGCTCAAGACGCTCGAACTCCGCGTTCGGGAACAGTCTAAAACAGCGCTGGCATTAGCCGAGTGGCTGAATGAGCATCGTCTTGTTTCCCAAGTGCTTTACCCCGGCTTGCCGTCACATCCACAACACGCGATCGCAAAGGCTCAGTGGGAAAACGGCTTCGGCGCCATGTTAACGTTCGAAGTGCGCGGCGAGGATGCTCAAACAGCAAAAGTGTGTGAAGGGACCAAGTTGTTTCACTTGGCCGTTAGTCTCGGTGCCGTCGAGTCGCTTATCGAACAACCAGCGCGCATGAGTCATGCAAGCTATGACGCGGCTGATCGTCAACGATTTGGCATCACCGATGGTTTGATACGACTGTCAGTTGGGCTTGAAGCCTTCGAGGATTTGCGAGACGACCTCGATCAAGCGATGCATGCCGCATTGTCGTAGTCTCGAAAAAGGACAGGATTTTGCAAATAACACCAGAGTGAATGATGCAACACAATCCTAGGTCAATCTTTGTTTCATTGACCATCGCGTTGCTTGGTATGCATGCAGCAATCGATGCTTTATTTGCTCAGCAAATGCCGGTGCCTTATTTTCAGGACGAGGCAATTGTTGTCGATGCCTTGATCAACGATAAACCGGCGAGGTTTCTCTTTGATACCGGTGCGTCACACACGGCGTTCTTACAATCGGGAACCCAACGTTTAGCGCTACCTGTCGAGCCTTCAGGAAAGATCCTTGTCGCAGGAACAGAGATTGAAACGGGTCGTACCCAATCGCTGAATGTCGCCATCTTCGGTAGGAAAATCGAGCAACGATTTCAAGTACTGCCATTTCAAAATGCCTTTGATGCGGTACTCGGCTGGCGCGATATTCCTGTCCCCATCCTTATCGATGGTCGCAATCGCTTGGTTAAGCAACAGTATGAACTGCCACCCAAAGGAAACTGGTTGTCTTGGAAAATGGAAATGGATCATCCACAGCTATTCTTTAACGTGAAGCAGGGTGAGCAGGACATTGGCCGCGTATTTGTCGACACCGGCGTTGCCGGCGGGCTTCGATTGTCACCTACATTGTGGAATCGCTGGAAGGGTGAAAACCAAGGGCATCCAATCACATTAGAGACTTTTCAATACAGCGTCGGAATGCCTCTCGTTTCTGAGATTGCTTGGGTCGGTGAATATCGTTTGGGCGACTTGAAGTTTCAGAACTTGGATATTGGATTGATACCATCGGCAAAAGAGGATCAGGTAGTTGATATAACCGGCCGTGAATATGTGGCTACGATCGGCATGCGTGCTTTACGACATTTGCGCTTGATTATCAGTCGTGGAACAGGTGAAGTTTGGACTCAGTCAGTGAGCGATATTCCCAATCACAATCGACTTGGTGCTGTCTTTGCTCCGCGATCCAATGAACAGGATGGTTTGTATTGTCATTTGTTAGCGGGCACCCCTGCCGAATTTGCTGGATTGCATGAGGGAGACCGCCTACTCAAGGTGAATGACATTGATTTCCATGAAAACGTGAGATCCCACTTAGCCCAACTGGCACACTTGTTCTCTCAACCTGCTGGCACGACTTTAACGCTCACAATAAGTAGAGGAGAAAAGGAGATCGAGATTGTCGCGACGTTAAAGGATCTTTTTTAAGTCCGGTTGCCTAACGTCTGCGGGAAGGTCATGAACTGCACTCACAATGGTTAACCAGGTGCGAGTGCAGATTCTTATCCCTTTTCTTATCCCTTGCCTAAGAACTTCGGCGTATCAACTCGCAGAGACAAGTTGTTGACGCTTTTGCGCGATCATTCCTAGCAGTTGTCGCTGTGGTTTAACAAATTTTGCGATGCCTTCTTCCATCAACACGCGCTCCATGTGATCGGCGTTCAGCGCGGCATCGATTTCAGCTTGGATCTCTTTCGCAGGCAATACATCGACTTGGCGCGTAAAAGTCAGATCGGCTTTGGCAATCGCTCGATTCGTATCGGGAGGGTTGGTTTGAATATCGGATCCAGCAAGTGCAGCCACATATTTCCATGGTGCATCGGTCGGTTTCTTTGTTCCTGTACTGGCAAAGATCATTTCTTGAGCAAGTGGTAATTTGTGATCTTTCCAATAAGCCAAGTTCTCTCTCCAAACACGCTTTGCGTTGAGGATACCAACTTGTTCTGCGGCAACTGGACTGAGCTTGAGATGCTGTTCTGCATAAACATCAATTCGGCTGATGAATACGCTGTAAACGCTCTTGAGTCTTGACTTGTCTTTGCACTTTGCAAACCCACGCGCGATCGCGTCACGCGCTGCGCGATACTGTCGGTCCGTAAAGATCAGAGTCACGTTAAGCGTAACGCCAGCCGCTGCAAGCCCTTCCAGCGCTCCGATGCCGCCGGCGGTCGCCGGCACTTTGATCATGCGATTGAGATGATTTTTGGCCCACTGTTTACCCAGTTCCAAGTAACGTTCGCTGCGCTGCGAGTCAGTGAGTCCTACAGCGGGATCTTCCAAAAGCGGATCGAGTTCAAAACTCACCCACCCTTCATTTCCGGAGGTCCGACGCCAGATCGGTTCGAACGCTTTCTGCGCACTGCGAACGAGCTCGTCCGTCAGCGTCCACGCGATTTCCTCATCGGTTTGGTTTTCACCCAATAGAGCTTGGATGCGTTCATCGTAAGCACCAGACTTAATGATATCGGTAATGATCGCCGGATTGCTTGTCGCTCCGGTGGCTCCCCATGCCAAATTCTGTTGGACTTCGTCAGGATGGACCGAGTCCAAGTAAAGCTTCGTGCCAGCAGCAATAAGAGATTGCAACGAACGTGACATAAACGGGCTCGATCAGGATGAAAGGGTGAAAGTTGTTCTAGATGTCATTTGGGACGCCGTCCAAATGGCGCTGGGCCATTGTAGAGGATCGGCACCCGGGTGGACCAGCATCAAGGGGGGATTCTGGAGGGCAACTGTTTGGATTAGGCAAAATTCCTGCCGAAGGGGATGATTCGCCCTGCACAGGGAGAACCTGACGGCGCATAATCAGGCTGTTTCTGGTGTTTTGTTCGATGTTCCCCAGTATCGAGACCCTGGTTTAGGTTCTCGGAAGGAGCGCAATTGTGGCCAACGATCGTTTTATGTTTACCAGTGAATCCGTCAGCATGGGCCATCCTGACAAACTCGCAGACCAAATTTCTGACGGTGTGCTCGACGCCCTGCTGGCGCAAGATCCGATGAGCCGCGTCGCTTGCGAGACGCTCGTGACAACCGACCTCTGCGTTTTGGCTGGTGAGATTACGACGAAGGCCAAAGTGGACTACGAAGCCGTCGCTCGCAAAGTGATCCGTGAAGTCGGCTATACCGATGACGATATCGGTTTCAATGCAGATACCTGCAAAGTCCAAGTCTTTTTGCATGAGCAAAGCCCTGACATTGCGCAAGGCGTTAATGACGATGCAGACAAAGGAAAAGACATTGGTGCGGGCGACCAAGGTTTGATGTTCGGTTATGCCTGCAATGATACCCCGGAACTGATGCCTCTTCCGATTGCCTTGTCACATCGCATTCTAAATCGTTTGACCGAAGCTCGTCAGAAGAAGACGGTGGATTGGTTGCGTCCGGATTCGAAGAGCCAAGTGACGGTTCGTTATGAAAATGGTGCCGCAGTGGCGATCGATACGGTCGTTGTTAGCACGCAGCATCATCCGAAAGTTTCGAACAACGAGATCCGCGATTTCGTTATCGAACAAGTGATTAAACCATGCTTGCCCAAAGAATTGATCTCTGGTGATATCGTTTATCACATTAACCCTACTGGACGATTCGTTGTGGGTGGTCCTCATGGTGACTGCGGTTTAACTGGCCGCAAGATCATCGTGGACACTTACGGTGGTTGGGGTCGTCACGGCGGCGGTGCTTTCAGCGGTAAAGATCCCACGAAGGTCGACCGCAGTGCGGCTTACATGGCTCGCCATGTTGCCAAAAACATTGTGGCATCGGGTTTGGCCGAACGCTGCGAAGTTCAATTGGCATACGCGATCGGCGTCAGCGAACCGGTGAGCGTTTATGTAAACACCGAAGGCACGGGACGAATCTCCGATAGCCGCCTCTGCGACTTGGTCCGCGAAGTCTTCCCACTTTCACCGAGCGGTATCATCAAGTACTTGGATTTGCGTAAGCCGATTTTCCGAGCGACCGCAGCCGGTGGTCATTTTGGCCGCAAAGAAGCTTCTTTCCACTGGGAAAGAACCGACAAAGCGGATGTCTTGGCCGAGCGCGCCAACGCCACGCTAGCCGCTCGCTAAACCTGTCAAGGTTTCAGCTGTAGTAAACTTTTAGGGGCCCGCGTCATGCCGGGCCCCAATTTGTAGGATGGTCGCGTAAAACTCGCGCAAAAGCCGGATGATGGTCGGGGTAAATCCTCAGGTTCTCTTCGCAACATCTAGGATTCAGTCCCTTTAGCGATTTGTTACAGGCTCTATAATCGCAAAGCGGTTTGATAACCGACAACGAATTCAGCTTTCTTTATTCATGCTTGCGGGGATGAGGATTGTGTCTGCGAGAGTAGTCGAAAGTGCTCGTCCGAAACCGACGGTTAAATCTTCAGAAAGTCGGCTGTATCGTCAGCTTGTACCAGCCTACGAGCTGGTCTTTCCGATGATTTTTGCCAAGCGAATTCAGCGGACCATCCGCGGAATGGCATTGCCCGATGGTGCGCGCATTCTTGAAGTGGGGGTGGGCACCGGTATTTCGCTTTGTGCCTATCCGCGAAACTGTTCCGTCACGGGTATCGATCTCAATGATGAGATGTTGCAGCGTGCAGACAAGAAGATTCAGAAGGAAGGTTGGCAGAACATCCAGTTGATGAACATGAACGCCGAGCGATTGGAGTTTCCAGACGCTTCGTTTGATGTGGTTTGCGCTTTCCATGTGTTGAGTGTTGTGAGTCGACCGGTCACGGTGATGAACGAAATCGTTAGGGTCTGCCGACCAGGGGGCCATGTGGTCCTGATCAATCATTTTCGCAGCCCAAATCCATGGATCGCCAAGGTCGTGGATCGAGCGGACTCGGTCACGCGTGTGTTGGGTTGGAGAACCGACTTAGCGTGCGACGACGTTGTCCGTCGCTTGCCATTACGCGTTGAACGACGTTACAAGAGCAGTCCATTGTCGCTGTTTACGATCGTAAAAGCTCAGCGAACGGAGGATGCTGGTGACGAAGAAGTTGTGTCGAATTAATGGCAGCGCGTCGGCCTCCTCGCCCTCAGTCAAAGCGTCCCAAGCATGCGGCTGGTGGTGCGCCTGCTTCAAGCATGCCGCTTTGCCCCGATCCGAGCGCAGGCTTGCCCGCGTTTTATGTCTCGACGCCCCTTGCGCATCCTTTGATCTTCCGTAAACGCATTGTGCGCATGGAAGGTCATGCGTCCGCAGGAGATTGGGTTGCCGTCTACGTTGAACCCGATCAACTGCTCGGATACGGCGTGTACAATCCGCGTTCTGAGATTGCGGTGCGCATGCTGCGCTATGGTCAGCAACTACCCGACGATGCTTTTTGGGAAACAACTTTAGGTAATGCCATTCGATTGCGGCGCGACTTATTGAAACTAGATGAAGCGACCGATGCGTATCGCGTAATCCATGCCGAAGCCGATGGGGTTAGCGGAATGGTCGTTGATCGCTATCAAGATGTACTGAGTGCCGAAGTCTTTAGTCTTGCGATGTGGCAGCGAGCCGAAGCGATCCTGGAGCGATTGGCGCCGCTCTGTCAAACGCAGCATGCGTTGATCCAACCCTCCCCTCACTTGCTTTCACAAGAAGGCTTCACGTTTGATCCCATCGCTTCGACTGCTGCACCGACATCCGTGACCGTCAATGAATATGGAACGAAATTCCATGTGCGGTTTGAAGGGGGACATAAGACGGGATTTTTCTGTGATCAGCGCGAGAACCGTCGACGGCTGGCCGACTATTGTCAAGGCAAAACGGTTCTTGACTTGTGCTGTTACACAGGGGGCTTTGCGATTCAAGCCAAGCGACTGGGTGGTGCGGCCGATGTGATTGGCGTCGATTTGGATGAAGCGCCTTTAAAGCTTGCGAAGGAAAACGCGAACCTAAATCAGTGCAAAGTCCGCTTTGTGCAGGCCGACGTATTTCCCTACATGCGCGATATGTTGCGCACCGGACAACAATTTGATGTGGTAGTGCTCGATCCGCCAAAGTTGATTCGATCGCGAAATGAAATTGACGAGGGAACTCGCAAGCATTTCGATCTTAATCGACTGGCCATGCAGTTGGTCCGCCCAGGCGGTTTGCTGCTGAGCTGTACGTGCGCCGGGCTGCTTGATTGGGAAGCCTTTTTGAAATTGATTTATGCTGCCGCTCGGCAAGCGGGTGAGCCACTTCCTGGTACGGATGACGGTGTCTTTAGCCGCCGGGGTCCCCGGCCGATCCAAATCATTGAAAAATCGGGGGCTTCACGCGATCATCCGATCGCCGGCCACTGTCCAGAAACCGAGTATTTGCGGGCGGTTTGGATGCGTTTAGGGTAGCCTTTGCCCTGATCGGCGTCATAATGAATCACTATGAAATCGATTTCTTTGCCAGTGATTCAGGGACCTGTGACTCAGGCACCTGCCCAACGTTCCAATTTACTTGGTGATCTCCCCTGCCCCACCGGTCCGATCGCGGCAAAACCATTGCCGATGACGATGGAGGAAGCCCGTGCACGCGGCTGGGATGAACTCGACGTCGTCTTCATCACCGGGGATGCTTACATCGACCATCCGAGTTTTGCGATGGCGATTCTCGGTCGCGTATTGGAAGCGGCTGGATTTCGCGTGGGGATTGTCAGTCAACCGG
Source organism: Ottelia alismoides (assembly GCA_037367405.1). Taxonomy (NCBI): domain Eukaryota; kingdom Viridiplantae; phylum Streptophyta; class Magnoliopsida; order Alismatales; family Hydrocharitaceae; genus Ottelia; species Ottelia alismoides. The sequence continues at coordinate 82,409 of JAZKJV010003361.1, forward strand.
ATTGGCAAAGCTGTGACGCTTGGCGTCGCTTTGGTCGACCGCGATTGTTCTTCGCTATCAGCGCAGGGAACATGGACTCGATGATCAATCATTACACGGCGAATAAAAAAGTTCGCAACGATGACGCGTATTCCCCAGGTGGCAAGATTGGCATGCGGCCGGACCGTGCAACGCTCGCTTATTGTCAGCGAGCGCGTGAAGCGTACAAAGGGGTGCCGGTCATTGCTGGTGGTGTCGAAGCTTCGTTGCGACGTCTTGCGCACTACGATTACTGGAGTGATAAAGTCCGACGATCAATCTTGATGGACTCCAAAGCGGACTTGGTGGCATTCGGCATGGGCGAAGATTCGATCGTGCAGATCGCTCGACGCATTCAAGCGGGTGAAACGGTTAAGCAACTGCGCGATATGCGCGGTCTTGCCTACGCACTCGGTGCTTCGGAAACACCTCCCGAAGATGCGATCACGTTACCGAGTTATGAAGCCGTAAGCACAGACAAGATGGCATTTGCCGAAGCCACGCGGATCATTCACCATGAAACGAATCCGCTCAATGCGCCGACGTTTGATTCAGTGGCATGGCAACCAAGCCATTGTAGTGAATCCCCCCTTCGATTCCGTTAACTCAAGATGCCATGGATCGCATCTACGCTCTACCATATACCAGGCAGCCGCATCCAAGTTATCGGGAAAAGATTCCCGCATTTGAAATGATCAAGAACTCCGTGACAATCATGCGCGGATGTTTTGGTGGTTGCACGTTTTGTTCCATCACGGCCCATCAAGGACGCGCAATACAATCACGCAGTCACGAATCGATCATTCAAGAGCTTGAGCAACTCGGACAAGATCCGCAGTTTTAAGGGGACCGTGAGTGATATCGGTGGTCCGACGGCGAACATGTATCAAATGAAATGCACGCGGCCGGATGTCGAAGCGGTATGTCGGCGGCAATCGTGTGTGCATCCCAAGATCTGTAAATTGTTAGGGACCGATCATGGACCACTGATCAAATTGATGGCGCGATGCGCGCAATGTACCGGGTATCAAGAAAGTGATGGTCGCGAGCGGCATCCGTATGGACCTTGCTCGTCGTTCACCAGAGTACATTCGCGAATTGGCGGAGCAATCATGTCGGCGGCTTGCTCAAAGTCGCACCGGAGCATACCGATCCCGATGTCTTGAACTACATGCGTAAACCGTCCGGCGATGACTTTGAATCGTTCAGCAATCAGTTCCAAAAGGCTTCGCAGAAAGCTGGCAAGAAACAGTATTTGGTTCCGTATTTCATCGCAAGTCATCCAGGAAGTGATCTGGATGCTATGATCGATCTCGCTGTGTACTTAAAACGCAACGGATATAAACCGGATCAAGTTCAGGATTTTATTCCTGCACCGTTGGATGTCGCAACAGCGATGTATTACACAGGAATTGATCCGTTTACGAAGAAGCCGGTTTATACGGCACAGAAGCTTCGCGATCGTAAAATGCAACGCGCTTTGATGCAGTTCTTTAAGCCCGAGAATTATTTCGAAGTGCGACAGGCGTTGTTGGAAACCGGACGACAAGACCTGATCGGTGAAGGATGCGATTGTTTGATTCCATCGAAGCCACCGCGTGAAGCGTTACAGAAGCGTCGTGAGGGATGCCAACTCGCGATTCCGTGGGGACTATGTGCATACCATCGCGAATCCAGATAAGAAAAAACGCGGCAAGAAGCAAAGCCGACATGCGACGGGTCAAGGATACCGTCCAGAGCGGAAAGAGATTCGAAAACCGGGAAGCGGCAAAGAGTAGGCTACCGTGGCATAGGCGTCTCGCCTGTGAAAGCGTAGCTGGATTCGCCAGAATTCAGAATAAGCATTGAGCGATAAGGTGTAAGGAGTAAGCGAAAGAAGTTTGAACAACTCTTCACTTACTCCTCAAAGCTCACTGCTCAAAGCTTCTGTGGCATAGGCGTCCCGCCTGTGAAAGCGTAGCTGGATTCGCCAGAATTCAGAACAAGCGTTGAGTGATAAGGAGTAAGCCAGAAAGTTTGAAGGCACCTTCTTGCTTAATCCTCACGGCTCAAGGCTCAAAGCTTCTCTGGCATAGGCGTCCCGCCTGTGAATGCTAAGCATTGAGTGATAAGGTGTAAGGAGTAAGCCAGAAAGCTTGAAGGCACCTTCTTGCTTAATCCTCACGGCTCACGGCTCAAAGCTTCTCTGGCCACTTCAGCTACCGTGGCATATAGTCTCGATGATTGGTTATGGGAGGGCTTTTCGGAAATCAAACAAAGCATGCGACAGTGGAAGAATTTGGTCGTGAGAGCTACGGTGTTGACGTTCGGGCTCTTGATCGTGCGTGGCGCATTCGCTTTTGCTGGGTTGAAAGCCGTATGGCCTTCGAATGCAAAGCTTCAAACCACAGAGGCAAGTCGCGGAGAATAGCTATCAGCAAGCTCTTCCCGTGCTCTTCATCTTGTTGGGTCTACGTGCGGCCTTTTACTGGGGCGGGCTCAAAGTCGCTCGCCGCGCGGTTTCCACGTCCGAGCGATTGGAACAGTCTTTGCCTAAACCGCTAACGTGATTTCTTTCTAGCGTGTTTTCTTCAAAGTTGCACAAGTTATGGGCATTCCTGCACCGAGTACTGCGCATGATTTCGACATTTCAACCGACTCGTCCCTGGCGTGGAACGACTTTCTCGCAACTTTGCAATTATTAATTCGTGAGCCATCGGTAGTCGGCACCGAGGATTCCTTCTTTCGCGTCTTGCGTCGTGAGCTTGAGGAAGTTGGCGCGAAGGTTCAGTACTTTCAAGGTGTATTAGTTGCACAAGGAAATCAGCCGAATTCGATTGTGCTCTCGGCACATATCGATCGTCATGGATTGATCTGTACGGGGCCCAATGAGTTTCAATATGCCGCGTTCATTGCGAGTAACCAAAGTGAGTTGACGGGGGATTCGGTCTCTGAGCAGATGATGCACACGATCGGGGATCGTTTTCGCGGTCAGCGCGTGCAAGCACATATTCCGTATGCGGGAACGTATTTGGGACAGGGCGTGATTCAACACGCAGTGGTTTGTCCCGAACGAAACAATTTGATCTTTGCCCTCGAAGGTCTCGATTTTCTTCAACCGGGCACACCTGTTTCGTTTCTTGACCGATTGCGAATTGCCGATGGTTATGTCTCGGCGCAACTCGATAACGTTTTGAGTGTGGCGATTCTCGTGCATTTATTCCGTCAGGGTTTTCAGGGAACCGCTTTGTTTACGGCACAAGAAGAAGCAGGCCGAAGCTGGCGGTACGCTTTGGCGTGGTTCCAGCGCCAACGCATTCAAACCGAGCGACTCATGGTGCTCGACACCAGTCCGTATCCAACGCGCGCCGCAGCCGATGCTCAGCAGCTAGTGCTGCGTTGGAAAGATGCTAACGGAATGTTTTGCCGAGGCCTTCACACGGGAACTTTGCGAAACATGTCGCGACCTTGGGATCGAATTCAGTTTCAAGGACGAGTACATCGAGCGGCAAAATGCGACCCGCTCCAAACCCTTATCACTTGGCCGGACTGAACTCGGTCGGCTTGTGGCCGCTTCTGGCGGCACGGTAAACGGGAACGACTTTGCAAATTCCGACGACCGGATACCATACGGCCGAAGAAACCGCTTCGATCGCTTCCATTCGTGCCTCGCTGCGACTACTGTACACTTTTCTCTAGTGCGGTTCGGAACAGCCTCTTAGGGCGGGAAAGTTTTAGAAAACCGTCGGCGGCGCTTCTGTCTATGGCCTTTGGAGACCGGCCCTTCCTTAGGAAAGATATCTTTCAGAAGCATATTCAATCAACAAGACGCTTGCCGATGGCGTCGACTTGGACGGCCGAATATCTTAAAGCGGTCGGTCGATTGACGCTCATAAATTCGGAGCCGTAGAATCTGAATTCGCAGTCGTGGGGGCCCAGATAGTTAGGGTTGAGGGGGCCCGACTGCACTGAGGTGATAGTCATGGCGTTTTTGATCACGTTGGGAAACGATAGTGCGCGATTTGAACTCAAGGGTGCAAACACCGTCATCGGTCGGCATCCTGAATGCGATGTCGTTGTCGATGCAGGAGCTGTAAGTCGTTATCACGCAAAGGTGGTGAAACGAGATGACGGTTTCTATATCGAGGATTTGCAAAGTCGAAACGGCACTTTCCTCAACGGCCAGATGATCGCGCAACCGACGAAGCTCAACGAGTCGGATCAGATACGAATTTGCGAAGTCGAGTTTGCTTTTTATGGCGGTCAACGCCCAGAGTTCTTGGGGCCGGATAGTGATTCTTCTTCCGGATTTGGATTCGTTGTCGCTGATGACGAAGGTGGCGCGGGGGCGACACATCAGTTATCCAATTTCGAAGTCCGCACGGATGCCACAGGATCCGTCCGAATCACGGCATCGGCCGAAACAAAGCTTGCAGCACTTCTGCAGATCAATCAAGACTTAGGACGCGCGCTTAAGCTCGATGAAGTGCTGCCAAAGGTGCTCGAGAGTTTATTCAAAGTCTTCCCGCAAGCCGACCGCGGCTTCATCGTGATGGCCGATGCGGATGGAAAGCTCTTACCGCGTTGGATGAAGAACCGCAGGCCCGGAGATGGAGAAACGCCGCGCATAAGCAGAACCATTATTCGTCAAGTGATGGAGAGTCGAAGAGTCATTCTGTCGCTTGATGCCGCTAGCGATGAGCGATTTCAAATGAGCGAGTCCATCGCTGACTTTAGAATTCGTTCGATGATCTGCGCACCGTTGCTCAATAGCGATGGGGTTCCCTTCGGTGCTTTGCAGGATCGATACCTGTGATCAACGCAATCGTTTTGGTGAAGACGAAATCGAAGTCTTAGCCGCCGTTGCTTCACAAGCTGGAATTGCAATTCACCAACGCGCAGTTACACGAACAAGCGCTAAGGCAACAAGAAGTCGAACCAAGACTTGCGTTTAGCAACCGATGTGCAGCGTGTATTCTTGCCGAGTGAACCACCCGTTCTCGAAGGTTATAGCTTCTACGCTTTCTATCAAGCGGCGATGCATATCGGTGGTGACTATTACGACTACATTCGATTGTCAGATGGCCGCGTCGGTGTGGTGGTTGCCGATGTGGTGGGACACGGTGTTGCCGCGGCGATGTATATGGCAAAGCTCTCGGCTGAAACGCGGTTCTTGCTGGCGCGTGAGAAAGAACCCGCAGTGGCGATCAACAAGTTGAATGATCGCATGAGCCAATTAAATGTCGAACGTTTTGTCACGTTCTTGCTCGTGGTCGTTGATCGCGATGCGCATACGTTCACGATCGTCAATGCCGGTCACATGGCGCCGATTGTTCGAACTCCTGAAGGTAAAATTCGCGAACCGGGGAAGAAGAGTCAGGGTTACCGATGGCCATTTCGGAAGGGATGGATTATCAAGCCGGTGACCACCGAGATTGCACCGGGTGAAATCGCAGTGCTTTTCACCGATGGTGTGAACGAAGCGATGGACGTCGCCGGTAATCAATTTTGGTATCGATCGGATTCGGCAATTGGCGGCAAAAGGTGGAACGGTTGAGGAAGTAGGAAAAAGCATCATTGCCGAGCTCAAGCAGTTCACGGGGCAAAAACCTCAGGACGACGATATCTGCGTGGTTGTCATCAGCCGTAGCGGTTAGGCAAACGGACATAAAAACCTACCAGCGAACCCACAATTTGCGCGCTCTGGCGACTCTCCACGCGCTGGAAAGCTTCACGCGTCAAGCGAGCGCCACGACCATAGCTTTTTTCATCCTGTCCCCATCCGTCGCTCACATCGCCGTCTAACGGCGGAATCTGCCCCATTCTTTTTTTGAAACCGGGCTAGAGGTGGTTTCCACATTTTTGCTAGGCTCCCGCCAGCACCGTTCGAAGTAGAGAGATAACTCCATCGAGTTGGATGGGGTCCCAGCCGTGTTTTTTGATCGGTTCAGCCAAGAGGAGCGTCAAGGAAGATGCCAAGAATAACCATGCTCGCCGTGCTGGCGTTGTTGTGCACGACCCTGCAACTTCGCGCTCAGCAAGCTCCGTTTGTATTGAACGAGCAGGAACAACGTCATCTCGACAGCATTCTTACGAGTTGGCAGACTCGCAGCCAGTCGATCAAAACCATGGAGTGCAACTTCCAAAAGTGGCGCTATGATATCGCTGCTGCACCTGCACACAAAAATCGTTACGCGAGTTGGTCGCAAGGAACGATCAAGTACATGTGGCCTGATCGCGGCGTATTCATGGAAGAGAACATTCGTTTCTATGATGGCGAAACATCGAATAACGAACCGATTTACAACGCCAAACCAAATCGCTTTGGTGAATGGTGGGTGTGTACGGGCACCGAATTGGTGTTTATGAATCGTGAAGAAAAGGTGAGTTTGATCGAAGAGTTACCACCGCAGGCGCAAGGCCAGCAACTATTTGATTCCCCTTTGCCATTCGTGTTCAATCTAAACGCCGAACGCATGAAGCAACGGTTCTGGATTCGTGCAATCGCGCCACCACCAGGTCGTGATGCCGAGTATTGGTTGGAAGTCTATCCAAAACTTCAACCCGATGCGCAGAACTACAAATTGGTTCAAGTGGTTGTAAGCGCGAAAGAGTTTTTGCCCAAAGCATTGCTGATCTATCCGCCGAACTACGATGAGAAGACAGCGCCGAACAAAGAAGTATATGAGTTCACAAATGTCAAAGTGAATCAGAACATCATTGAACGCGCCGCGCAGTTGCTATTTCAGCAGCAGTTCATCAACCCACAACCGCCGAGTAATGATTGGAAGATCATTCGCAAGCCTTCGGCCGGTGCACAGAACGATTTGAAATCGGCGGCACAACCCAATAGCCAGCAGCCTGGGCAAGGTACCAAACCAGCGCTACGATAAGGGCATGTCAACGCGATATGCAATACTCGGAACCGGCGGACTAGGCGGATTCTACGGAGGCCTGCTTGCAAGAGCAGGCCTTGATGTTCATTTTCTCGCGCGATCGGATGCTGAGCATCTCAAGCAACACGGTTTGCGTGTTGATTCTAAGTTTGGGGATTTCGTCGTACCCCACGTCAATGCTCATGCCCAAGTGGAGGCGATGCCTCCGTGTGACGTGGCCATCGTTGCGATGAAGACGACCGAGAACAAACACCTCGCAGCGTTGCTTCCTCCAATCCTCGGCGACCACGGCATCGCGGTGGTGTTGCAAAATGGATTATGCCCTGAATGCGATGCGGCAAGTGTGCTCGGAGTGAACCGAGTGATTGGCGGATGTTGTTTCCTATGTTCACAGAAGGTCGGCCCCGGGCACATCCAGCACCTCGACTATGGCAAGATTGCGCTGGGGGAATACTACGAATCGAATCAACCGTCCCCGGGGGTCACTCAGCGGTTGAGGGATATCGGAAGCGATTTTTCGAAATCGGGAATTCCCCTGGATTTAACCCCCGATCTATGGCGGTCGCGTTGGACGAAGCTTGTGTGGAATGTCCCGTTTAATGGACTTTCGGTGGTACTCCAGGCTTCGACTGACCGATTGATGGCACATGCTGAAGGACTGGTGCGGTCGTTAATGGACGAAGTCGTCGAAGCTGCGGCGGCTTGCGGCCAGAATTTAGGGTCGGAAATCGTTGAAAAAATGCTGGAAAATACCCGAAAAATGGTCCCTTACGACAGCAGCATGGCCCTGGACTACCGATACGGTCGGCCGATGGAAATCGAAGCCATTTATGCGGCTTTAGTGTCAGCCGCGCGAGCTCAGAAGACTTCGGTCCCGCGGATACAAATGCTGTACCAACAGCTCCAGTATCTTGAGACGACGCGTTGACGCGCGGCCGCCATGACCGGTACACTTCGAAGCTTCCTCAGAGGCGTCCCCAAGGTGGGGACCCAGGAAGAATGACCTTTATAACGTGATCGACCAAGTCAAAGGGTGACGAACCCTGAGTTGAGTGGATTAATAGCTCGGATTGAGTTCTTAATCATCGACTTGGACTGGGATCGCAAGGAGACCACACACTGTGGCGACGGATACTATTGTTCAGCAATTGATTGAGGCAGGTGCTCACTATGGACACCGCACGAGCCTCTGGAATCCAAAGATGGCTCCCTACATCTTTGGTCGCAAAGATCAGATTCATATTCTCGATATCCGCGAAACGATGCGCGGTCTACTTCGTGCGAAGAAATACCTTTCTCAAGTCGCTTCGGGCGGAAGTTTGATTTTGTTTGTGGGAACCAAGCGTCAAGCGCGTGAGTCGGTTCAAGAGCAAGCGACTCGCTGTGCGATGCCGTTCGTTTCCGAGCGATGGTTAGGTGGCACGTTAACGAACTTCCGCACCATTCGTAGTCGCTTGGGTCGCTTGGAAGAACTCGAAAAATTGCGTGAAAGTGAAGAGATCGATAGCTATAGCAAGAAGATGCAATCGGCTCTGACGCGTGAGTATCGCAAGATGTTCCGCAACCTTAACGGGATGCGTACTATGAACCGATTGCCAGAGTGCTTGGTCATTATTGATCCAGGCAAAGAGCGAAACGCGGTTCGTGAAGCACGCCGACTGGGAATTACCACCGTTGGTTTGATCGATACTGACAGCGATCCGGATTCCATCGATTTGCCGATTCCTGGCAACGATGACGGGATTCGTTCGATTGAGTTGATTGTGAGCCAATTGGCCGATGCGGTCATCGCTGGTCGCGGTCAAAACGTAACTCAACAGAAAGATGGTTCGACGCAAGCCGTTGCAACGGCTGCAACCTAATTCAGGGTCATTCAGAACCTGATACGAACCACATGTTAAGGCGGTCGTTTAATTGCGACCGCCAATCATCATTTACAGCACGATTTATTTGGGAGTAGAGAAGCGATGGCAGAGATTAGTGCGGCAGCAGTGAAGGCGTTCCGTGAAAAGACTGGTTTGCCGTTGATGGATTGCAAGAAAGCACTGCAAGACGCGGGTGGTGATGAAGCCAAAGCGATCGATATTCTTCGTAAGGAAGGCAAGAAGCTCGAAGAAAAGCGATCCGGTCGCGAGACCGCGTTCGGGCGTTTCGGTTTGTATTGCGGACTCGATAAGAAAGTTGGCGCGATGGTCGAACTGATGTGCGAAAGCGCACCGGTGACCCAGAACGAAGAGTTCTTGCAACTCGCAGCCGATTTGGCCGAAGCCTTGGCAAAGAACCCTTCAGTGACTTCCGCTGACCAATTGCTCGCTCTCCCTTCTCCAAGCAAGAAGGGAATGACGCTGAATCAACAAAAAGAAGACATGTTCAATCGTATTCGTGAAGTCTTTAACGTCGGACGTTTGGTTCGCGTTGAAGGAACTTGCGGTGGATATAGTCACAACTCCGGAACAGTTGCCGGTGTGTTGGTTCAAGTCGAAGGTGGCAAAGATGATGTCGCGAAAGACATTGCAATGCACGTTGCGGCCATGAAGCCTGCGGCTCTGGACAAGAACCAACTCGATCCAACCCTCGTTGCACAAGAACGTGAAGTTCTCCGTGCGGCTGCCCTCAAAGAAGGGAAGCCAGAAGCGATCGTTGACAAGATGGTCGAAGGCCGTATGCGTCAGTTCTATGCCGAGCGAACTTTGCTTGAGCAACCGTTCGTTAAAGACGACAAGCAGACAGTCGGCAACTATGCCAAACAGAATGGAATGACCGTTAAGGGTTTCCATCACTGGGTATTAGGCAAGTAAGCGGTAAGCAACAAATTAAGGTAGCCACCGTCGCCAGATTTTGATGTGGCGCGTTTTTTGAGGTATGACGTGGATTCGTTAGCGACCCTCCTGCGTGCGGGAGGGTCTTGCAAAGCCACTAAACAAATCCTCCTGCGAAGCCGCTAAGATCGCGAAGTCAAGGAATCAAAATCGTCTCGCAAAAAAGTGATTAACGATTTTAATCGTTGCAGCATGGAAGTTTTTATGAGACCACCCAAGCCTTCTCCGGCCTTGAGAGGCCGCCTCTCCCTTGGGAGAGTTGCTTGGTGCGATTAAATCAACAGGCAAAAAGGGGCAGTTCTCTTTTCCAGTGCCTTTTCGCTGCCCCCTTTTTTCGCGCGAAGCCGCTAAGTTCGCGAAGAAGGCGTTGTTGTTCCAGGCCTAAAAAGAGCTTAGATTGTAAAACTCCTAGTATTTCTTCGCCTTATCTTTGCGGGGCCGGGAGTATGCGATGTGTCTCAACTTGCTCAGTTGCTTTTGCTTGGTTAGCTATCGTCGCTTCCAGTGCGAGTGCTCAGTCACAAGGGGGTGAACTAGATGTCAAGGTCGAGGTGCTCGACACCGGCAAAGCTCCCTTGCAAGTACTCCGTTATTCTTTTCAACCCGGAGCCACACAGTCGATCAAGATAACCTCAAAATGCGAAGGTATTGAAGGTCAAGAAGATGTGAAGAAGACGGAGAAGTATACCTTGCATCGAACGCTAAAAGTAAATCTTGAAGATACCATGGCGGGAGGGATCGCCAAGTTCTCTCTTCAATTAAATGAGATGTCAGTTGATGTAGATCCATCCAATATGAGACCGGAAATCATGGATCTTAGAGCCAAATGTCAAGCGTTGATTGGATCAACTTGGAGCGGCACCCTATCGAATCGAGGTGAGCTACTAAGTTCTAACACTAAATTGCCTAATAAGGTGGAAAAGAATCTAAAGGATTTAACGACTCGCTTTCAAGAAGAGTTGCAGGTAATGCAGGTTCCGTTTCCCAATGAAGCGATCGGAGTTGGAGCCATTTGGCGATGCGTCAAGCAAAAATCCGTTGGTACGGGAGATATGGGTATCCTGGAAACTTACACCTATGAATTAAAATCGGTAGACGAGCGGGGAGCGCAGGTTGCTAGCACGATGATTGTATCATTAAATACACAAAAGTCCCCGCAGCTTGGGATTCCGTTGCTGCTTCAAGCAAAGTTTTACGTCGTTGGAAGCAAGCTGCGAAGCGACTTATTCCCTGACCTTTGATTCTGTTTTTCCCAAGCGGGTTTCTTGGTATTCGAATGCGGATGCGGCATATGAAGCCAGCATGTTGGGGAAAGCTATCAGTGGTACATCCAACAAAAAGAACTGGACGGAACTAACTTCTTTGGATGATTGATGATCCCAAGGAGAACCCAGGTACCCGCTTGGGTCTCACGAGCCTTAAGGACTCAGTCGCGCACGAGACCAATTTCCGTTCTCAATGCGATAGACCACCCGATCGTGCAAGCGATCGGGTCTTCCTTGCCAAAATTCGAACCGAGTTGGCGTTAGCCGATAGCCACCCCAGCCTTGCGGTTTGGGGACTTCGCCATCCGCATATTTGGCAGTGACCTGAGCCAATGCTGATTCAAGAACTTGGCGATTAGCCACCGGTGCGCTTTGGCTTGAAGCGTGAGCGCCGAGCTGGCTGCCGCGAGGGCGTTTCGCGAAGTACTGTATCGATTCTGCTTCGCTGACTTTCGAAATTGTCCCCTCGATCCTCGCTTGCCGTTCGAGATGACCCCAGTAAAAAAGCAGGGATGCGCGTGGATTGGCTGCGAGTTGTGCGGCTTTTTCAGAGTGGTAATTTGTGAAGAATGTGAGGCCTGTATCCGCAAGTTCTTTCAGAAGGACGATTCTTGAAGTCACGTGGCCGGTGGTGTCTGCGGTTGATAGAGTCATCGCGTTGACTTCGAACCAATCTCCCGGCGTGGCTTCCTTTGCCTCCCGCATCCAAGTTCTCAATTGTTCGAACGGTGAAACGAGCGCCTCGTTTTCGTCAAAACCATGAAGTTGGTAAGAGCGGCGTAGGTTGTTAAGGTCCATGGAAGTGCCTAATAGTAGAAATGGCACGCTGGTTGCAAGCATGCCAAAGTGTTCGGTTTAAAACTGCCGTTTTGAACTTTGGTTAACACAAAATTTTATGGGTGATAATCTAACAGGCATGCTCTTGGTTGCGTCCCCTCAATTGGCAGAGGGGGTGTTCGCCCAGTCGGTTTGTCTCGTGCTGCACCATGGACAAACTGGGGCGGTAGGAATCTTGTTGAATCGCCCATTACGGACGAAGGTTCCGGGATTGACCAGTATGCTCAGTGAAGCGTTATTTCAGCAGGCAGAACCGCTTGCGCTTCATTTTGGTGGCCCGCTCGTGGGGCCAATTCTCGCGTTGCATGTTGAAAAGCATCTTGCGGAAACTCAAGTGAGCGAGGGCGTTTATCTGGCCAAGGACCGTAACCAAGTGCGACAGCTTTTAGGAAGCCGGGAGAAAGTACGCTTGATGATCGGCCACGCGGGTTGGCAGCCGGGTCAGCTGGAGAAAGAGATTGCGGCTGGATACTGGTACACCATTCCTGCTCATCCGCAAGTGATTGCCGAAGCGCATGAAGACATGTGGCTAGAGTGGCTGAGGAAATGCGTCGGTTTACAGCTTGCGGCTTGGGTGGGTGCCAGCGTTCCTGGGCATCCTCTGGAAAACTAGTCGCGAAGGGGCTTCTGCGTGGATCCATTCGCATCCTGACGGAAGCATCAATGAATCTCTGAAAGGTTGGGAGTTGCGTGCGCCAAGTTGGGAATACCACGGAGGGGGCTGGCGGTTTAAGATGCTTTAGGTTCCGGGAGTTAAAACGAACTCGGGTTCAAAAGCCAGCCTTAGAGGGATGAATGGGCCAACGAAATTCTGGCAATCGAGATGAAGCGGAAAATCCGTTCGATTTGAGCGTCGCGGTTCCGCGAAAACGAGTGGGGTTGGTGCGCGCGGTAATGGCAACCAAGCGATTTGCTTTTATCGCTGCGGAAGATTATCGCGAAGACGTATTCTTTCATTTTGAACGCTTTGAGCCCGCGCGACCCGGACAGATTCCGCAAAAAGAAATGCCGGTAGAGTTCGAAGTGGACGAGGTCTATCGTCGGGAAACGGGAAAGTTGCGTGCGCTAGCGGTGCGTCCGACAAATCGACCCGTTTCAAAAATGCTCACCGGGCGAGATGCACCACAGTTTGAAGCCCAACACCATCCACGTTCGCGGCGACGAAAGCCTGTCTGGAGAAATACCAGTAAGAGTAATGAATCAGATTTGGGAACAGACGATTTCAACAGTGGACAATCTGCGGATTCCAATCCCATCGATTCTTAGGCATAACTCTTAGGCATAACGACATAAAAACGTACCTGCGACATTCCTAACACGCTTCAGCACGGATCAGCGATAGAATCGATACATGGCTAAATCGGATTACCCTTTTCTCGACCCACCGCTTAAGCCAGGAGATATTGGGAGCATCGGTGCCTATCGCGTGTTGAGCTTGTTAGGTGAAGGTGGCATGGGACAAGTGTTTAAAGCACTTGATACCAAGCTCGAACGTGAGGTGGCGCTCAAAGTCATGTCGATTCGTGCGACGGCGAATGCAGCAGCAGCCGAGCGATTCTTGCGTGAAGCACGGGCGATGGCGGCGATTAAGCATGACAACGTGGCTACGATCTATGAAGTCGCCGAACATCGAGGGACGCCTTTTTTGGCGATGGAGTTATTGATAGGTAAACCGCTTGATGTCGCTTTCAAAAATGGGGAGAGCTTTACCCCGCAACAAGTGATTGCTTTAGGTCGGCATATTGCGCGCGGACTTGCCGCGGCACATGCGCGAGGCATCATCCATCGCGATGTGAAGCCAGCGAATATTTGGTTGGAAGCACCAACGGGTCGTCCTAAGTTACTCGACTTTGGCTTGGCGCGTTCAACCAGGTTAAATGATTCGTTAGCGCAGCGTGGTGCGGTCGCTGGTACCCCCGCTTACTTGAGTCCTGAACAAGCTCGCGACGATCCGGTGGATGATCGCACCGATGTCTATGGACTCGGTGTCGTATTATTTGAGCTACTGACCGGTCGCACTCCGTTCGACGAACCCACGGTCGTTGGGCTTCTAATCGCTATTCTCACCAAGCAGCTTCCTGAGATTGCCAACACAGCTCAAACACCTGAGCCATTAATCAATCTCATCAAGCAAATGTTGGCTAAGGAACCTGCCCATCGACCGGCAACAGCGGTTGAAGTAGAACGGAGACTAAAGGAAGCCGCTGAAGCGATTGAGCATGCGAGCGCACTACCCATAATTGCCCTGGGTTCACCAACGAATTTGACGGGAAAGCAAGCAATCGTCAAACCCAAGCGCAATGAAAGGTTGATCATAGGTGGGATCGTAGCGGGAATTGTTCTTGTTCTGCTGGGCGTTGCTTATTGGTATGGCAACCGCGGGCGTCCAAAAGAAATCGCCTCGCAAGTCAACGTTCCTGAACCTGTTGCGGAACGCGTCGTATCCTTTCAAGATTTGATGTCGCTCAAACTTGATTCTGTAAAAGTGCTTTCAGACGAAGTACCTCAAGGTAATGCTGCCGCATTTGAGATGCACTGGTCGAATCATGCCGTCAGTGATGAGATGGATCCTACACGATTGCTTAGTGGCATCAAAAACGCTTGCCAATTGACTGCGACGATTCAAAAAGAAAACGACAGTAACGCTTCGAATGCGCCGATGTTGCCACTGCGATTTTCTGCACGCATGCTCCCTGCCCGAGGCGAAACTCGTCAGAACGAATTTCGATTCAACACTCAGTTGCTCGAGATCGGCGAGTACGAGTTGAAGCTTTCGTTGAAGGTACCCAGTGGCCAAGAAGTCGATAGCAAATCTACCAAGTTTAAAGTGGTTCGAAACTTGCTAGTGATGGACCTTAAGAAATTTGAGACCATACGTTCTTGGCATGGACGCGGTGCCGACATGACGCTGGCAGCAAAACCGTCCGAAGCTCCAGACGCTGATAAGCAGCTTGTCCTTGGACGAGATGCACAGGACCAAGTCGTTTACATGCGATTTGATTTGAAGCGATGGGCGCGACCCATCTCAGAAATCGGTGATGCCGTCATGTCGTTAACTTTGACGAAAGACAGCCCTCAGCAAGCTCGATCCGTGCAGGTTTGGGGCGTCGTTGATGGAGCCGAAAACGCTTTATGGACCGAAGGTGGCGGTGATAAATTAAAGTTATCTGAAGCCCCCGGTTTGAAAGACAAGAGTCAATCGCGTTATTTAGGCTTGGTACAAATTGATAACCTCGGCGGTGTATTGAGTGCACAAAGGGATCAAGTCCGGTTTGCATCCGCTGAGCTTGTTGAACTCATTAAACAAGATCAAGATGGATTGCTAACGCTGATGTTGATCGGCAAAGCCGATGGCACGCCCATCATCTTCTTCAGTAAAGAAGCCGAACCCGAGAACGCGCCAGGACTGACGATAGTTCCTAGTGATCAAACTGCGGCAAAGCCGTGACAAAGCGTCGAAGCATCGAATGAGTGCAAACGATAAAAGCGAAGTGAGAAAATCGCAGCGTTGGTCACAAGTCGCCAACGCTGGAGGGTTTGCATTGCGCTATGCTGAGCCGCTCTTGGAATGGCTTCGCACGGTTACAGATTCAGAGGAACATGCGCGAGAGATACTTCAATACCTCGTGAACCGCTTAGCACAAAAAGGTTTCGGCGAGAGAGCGGCTGGAAGATTGGCTGACTATTTGTTGAAGGCAGCGAAGCGAGTTGCTGAAGCATATTACCGGCAGATCAATCCGGACGCTGCGCATTTGATCGAACGGCTGACGCAATATGACGAACACTGGCATCAGCTTTGGAGTCAGCATTTATTAGGTAGAGCTCGGCGTGGATTAGAACGCTATCAACACACACATCCGCAGGCGCCGGTCTTCTCGATTCTTGAATCGTGGGAGCTTTATCCGAACGAACATCCGCATGTATTCACGGCCAGGTTGCGAACCGAGAAAGGTCTCAAGCTCGCCGCTGAAGATGTTCCAAAAGCGATTGCTGCCGCGCGACGGAGACTTGCGAGATGCCTCGAAGACGAAGTGGCTGATACGTTAACTCACCCGACGCCCGCCGACATCGCCGATGAGATCACGCGATTGGAACTTATGCATATAGGCAATCCAGATTCACGCTGAGGTAAGCAAAGGTGCGGCAGTATGCCAGATGGATCTATTCAAATACCGCCTCGTTGCCATGTATGCCGCGCGTGGTTTGATGTAGATGACTTGTTTTGCCATAACTGCGGTACCGAAGCGCCGCCTATGTCGGATGCAGATTCACCACCGACTAGGCAAAGCTTTAATGCCGATCGAACTCCCGCCGCTTTAGCATTCAAGTGTCACGGTTGTGGCGCAGCAATGAACTATGATGCATCGGCACGTTCTCTGCGATGTCCCTTTTGCGGTAATCAACAGCTTGAGCGACAAGCTGCGCATCGGACACTTCGGCCGCAGTCTGTCCTCCCCCTTCGCCTCGATCGTGCACGAGTCATCGAACGACTTCAAGCATTTCTTGGAAGTAGTTTCTGGCACCCATCTGATCTTGCAAACAATGCAGCCATTCACCACATAACGCCGATTTACTTCCCTGCATGGCTCTTTCATGCAACGAGTGCGACCCACTTTACGGCAGATTCTTCCGCTACCCCACCGCGGGCATCAGGGGATTGGTATCCGGTATATGGAACGCATGGCGAGCGCTATGAGAACATTTTGGTACCAGCGAGTTTTGTTTTATCCGAAGGTGAGGTGCGTGAGATCGAACCATTCGATCTCACCGTGGCAACATCGCCTGACCAAGTCGACCTGAACAATGTCACTGTCGAAGAATTTCAGGTGCCGCAGCGCAGTGCGCGGATGCTCGCGCGACGAGCTATCGAACATCTCGAAAATCAAGCGTGTGTTGGACTCGTTCAAGGAAACGTGCGAAATCTACGAGTCAATGTTTTGCTATCGGATATCCGCGCGGCACCGATCTTATTACCGGTGTGGGTCTTGGCATACTCGTATCGTGGAACGATTTATCGAGTCTTGGTTAACGGGCAAACCGGAAAAATTTCTGGAAAAGCCCCATTTAGTTTTTGGAGGCTACTAGGCGTTCTTGCGGGTGTGCTGCTCTTGCTGCTGGTGGTGTGCCTATTGGGGATCCTATTTGCATCAAAGTAGCTTTTACAAGGCTTTCGCCCGCACACAGGTGGCCCCACAGGCAAGTTAGCTACCACTAACGCGATGCAGGAATGCGAATTGAAAAGCCTTTCTGTGAGCTTACCACCCAGTTGTTTCGGGGGGCTCTCCTATCAGTAACGCTTGACGGGGGAGCATACTATTAAAGACTAGCCCGCAATAGCATAGCCACGAATGGGTGAAAGAATCTTCTGTTCGGGTGGCCTCTGTAGGGCGGTTCGGATGAACTATAGTATAAGTATACGATTGTCCGTTGTTGTTTATGTTACGACTGACAAGCCACTGGCTTTTTGCTTTGATTGGAGAGTGATATGACGATTCGAGTGATGGTAGTGGACGACCACGAAATCGTGAGAATTGGAATCCGAAGTATTTTGGAATCAACGGATGAGTTCCAAGTCATTGAAGAAACGACTTCCGGAACCCAAACCTTAGAAAAACTGCAAACGGTTCGACCCGATGTTGTATTAATGGACATTCGCATGGATGGGGGTGAAGGTTTAAACACCCTCGGTCGAATCAAGCTCGAGACGCCCGATTTACCGGTTGTCCTATTCTCTGCGTTTGACAATCCGACCTTTGTGGCTCGGGCCGTAGCCTTGGGAGCCGCTGGATATCTCACCAAAGACGTACCTCGAGAGAAACTCATGGACACCTTGCGGGCGGCCGCAACGGGTGGCTCTGCGTTTACTCGCGACGAATTGCGGCGCGTTTCGGGTGCGTTAGCCACACCGCGGTTGGCGACCGACATTGATGTGCCTTTAACGCAGCGCGAAAGCGAAGTGTTGCGGCAGATGTCTTTGGGTTTGACCAACAAAGAAATCGCCAAGGCGCTTGACATCAGCTATGAGACCGTGAAAGAACATGTGCAGCATATTTTACGTAAGATTGGCGTGACCGATCGAACTCAAGCTGCTGTCTGGGCGGTACGCAAGGGTTTGGTCTAAGCCAGACCCCCTTGAACCAGAAAGTTTGCGGTGATGTTAGGGACAGACATCAAGATTCGTGCGGCTCGTTTTCGAACGAGCCGCTTTGCTTATCGGACCCCAATTAAATTCGGTGGTCGTGTTGTCACGGATGTCACGGTCTTTGATGTCGCTGTCGAGGTCGAAACCCCCACCGGCCGTAGCGCAACGGGCTGGGGTTCGATGACGATGGGGAATGCCTGGGCGTGGCCTTCTGCGCAGCTTAGTTCAGAGCAAACACTTGCGGCGGTCGTGGCACTCGCGAAAAGGCTTACGGAAGCCTCAGTTGGTTTGGCGGGACACCCATTCGAAATCTGCCATGAACTCACAAGTACACACGCTGGACATCGACGCGCAGTGGAAACCGAGCTGCAGCTAGGTGAAACCATTCCGCCGCTCGCCGTGTTGCTGGCGGGTTGCGCTATTGAAGCCGCAGTCTTTGATGCGCATGGCCGTGCAGCGGAAACTAGCAGCTATCGCTTGCTATCGAAAGATTATCTGCGAGCCGATTTGGGAGATTTGATTGATCCGCAATTTCAAGGCTTAAGAGTTGATCAATTCATTGCACCGTCGCCTCAGTCCGAGATGCCTCTTTATCATCTCGTCGGCGCGCTCGACCCATTAGATCAAGGGGAAGTAAAGCAAGCGGTTGGGGATGGGCTGCCTGAAACGCTCGGTGAATGGATATTGCGCGACGGACTCACGCACCTCAAACTAAAGCTTGCTGGTGATGATCTAGCGTGGGATCTAGCGCGAGTCATTAAGATCAATCGAGTGGCTAGTGAAACGGCCGGTGATCGAGATTGGAAGTACTCGTTGGATTTCAATGAACGTTGTCCTAATGCGGATTATGTTTTGGAGTTGCTTGATTCACTGCAACAACAAGCACCGAGCGCTCTGACCCGTATTCAGTACATCGAGCAGCCAACGCATCGCGATTTAAAGAAGCATCCGGAAAACGTCATGCATTCGGTGGCAGCGCGGATGCCTGTCGTTATTGATGAATCTTTAATTAACTTCGAAAGCTTAGTGCTTGCGCGTCAGCAAGGTTATTCGGGAGTCGCGTTGAAGGCTTGCAAAGGACATGCTGAAGCGTTGTTGATGGCGGCTGTCGCACGACATTGGAATATGTTTTTGTGCGTTCAAGATCTTACTTGCATTGGTCCTAATTTATTACACTCGGCTTCGCTTGCGGCACACATCCCGACCGTCGCTGCTATCGAAAGCAACGGTCGTCAATATTGCCCTGTAGGAAATCAAGCTTGGGAAGCGGACTACCGGCCGATGTTTCAGATCCAAGGCGGGCGGGTTCCGACTTTATTGCTGAAAGGCCAAGGACTCGGTTATGAGTGGCCCCAAGCTACCCGCTTTTAGATTATCCATAGGAAAACTCTTCAAGTAATTAATCCTTTAAGCAACGACGCTAAATACTTTTGTTACAATCCGTCGTTCGCAGCCGCTGTGAAAAAAGTTAAAATCGCAGCGTAGGCCTTTTTGTACTTAAAGAAGGTAATCGTTTTCTATGCGATTTTCGATTAAAGATGTACTGCAATTACTTTTTTGTGCGTTTCTCTTGTCCTCGCTAGTGCTTCCAATGATTGCCTATGCGCGGAGTCTTGCACGGGGCGGTTCGTGCGCTGAGAATCTGCGGCTTATATCTTTGGCGGCTCATCAATATCATTCGACTTTTGACGTGCTACCTACTTGGTCAGGCGGTTCTGGGGGAAGCGATGTCGAAGACCAAAGCAATCAGTATGCTCGAAATGGAATGATCGCTTTACTTTATTTCCTGGAGGAACAACCGCTTTGGACAAAGATATCCAATCCATTTCGCAATGAGGCGGGAAAGGAATTTCCTCCCATGGGGCCTGCGCCGTGGTTCGACCCAGAAGTTTACACGCCATGGAAACAGCGACCTCAAGTGTTTGCTTGTCCTGAAGATGCAGGAGCGACTCAATTTCCATTGGCGGTGAACTATGCCTTCTCCCTTGGCGACGGCATTTCCGGTGCTGGAGGAATTGAGAAAAACGTTGCCAACGAATTCAATCGCAGGTTGACCGCTTGGCCAGATCAACAAAAAATTCTCAAGGAACTGGCTGAGAAAGAGCACCTTAAGTGCGAGGGACGCGCGGGCTTTCGCAGGCTTGCAGGTATTGGATTCCGTGAAATGATCGATGGGACGTCGACAACTTTGATGTTTGCAGAGCAACGCGTTGGTGGACCGACCGCTGGTACGGCCAATAAGATCTACCGAGATGTCGAAGATTTAGCGAGTAATCCATCACTATGCCTCACGGCCGCCGCTGATCCCGCATCCAAATGCTGGGAGCAGGGACGTGGACATCTCTGGACCTGGGGCAGTTTGCGGTTCGCGGCATTTCAGTCGGTTTTGCCTCCCAATAGCCCATCGTGTACGAGCGACATCGGAGACTTTGACGGAGTGATGTCGGCCAGTAGTGTGCATCCTGGAGGCGTATACGTATCGTTTATGGATGGACGAGTCATGTTCATCGTGGACGAGATCGACGCTGGTAATTCCAGGGCCCCCTCCGTGTCTGAGGAAAACAATAACTTGGGCACGCTAAGCCCGTATGGTTTGTGGGGAGCTTTAGGCTCAAGAGCCGGAAGTGAATTCATCCCTTCAGGTGAAAAAGCGATTCGCGACCCTGCGACCGTTCAAAATTCAGCTACTGCTCAAAACTCGCCCACTGGTGCAGTCATGTCTTCACCTCAAGTCGCACCCGCTCCCAGAAATCCTAATCCTGCACCTGCCCCAGCCGGACCTACGGTGAAACCGAATTCGGCGCCTGCGGCGCAGAACGCAGCAAACTATACCGAGATGCGCCTCTGGAAAGATGCAGGAGAAACGCGCACCCTGGAGGCTTCTTTTGTTCGAGTGATTGACAAGAAACTTGTTGAACTCAAAACGAAAGACGGCCGCGTCATCCAAGTCCCGCTTCACCAACTTAGTCCAAACGATGTTTATTTTGCGGTCGAAGCAGACTTAGCAGGTCAAACAAAGTTTCCCAAATAAAAAAGGGAAACCGGCGATGATCGATTCCCCTAAATCTTAAAAGCATGGAGACATGCAGAAGTTGCTTGTAAGCACGGTTCTGCTAATTTGCCGCTTCTTCAAGAACTTCTTCGGCGACAAAGATCGGAAGCGGTGGATCGAATGTCACGGCGACGGCAATGGCATCGCTCGGGCGCGAGTCGATCTCGATGATCTCTCCATCTTTGCGTAATCGAAGCTGTGCGATGTAGGTGTGCTCGTGAAGTTCACTTATCACGACGCTGTCAAGTTCAGCACCAAGCCCCTCAGCAACTTTGACAATCAAGTCATGGGTCAAGGGGCGCGGTGAACGATACTCTCGACGCACGCGACGATCGATACAGTTGGCTTCGAAGATACCGATAAGAATTGGAAACTGGCGTTCCCCATCAACTTCTTTCAAATAGATAACTTGATTTTCACTAATCTCACTCGTGATGATACGGGCCAACTGCATTTGAACCGGCATGGTTCATTCTCTCGAAACGTAATGACGGAACGAATTCTGTTGCTCGGTCTATTATACATGATCATTGAAAACTCGGCAGGGACCCCCGCGAGTGGAAGACCAGTTGGCGCAGCTTTAAACCTAGTTTGTGAAAAGAGTTAGGTCGATCTCAAACAGCGGTTTGGGAATCACTGAGGACGCTCCAGCCGTGATCAACTGTCGCTTGGTGTTCCACGAAGGCATGGTTGTGAGCACAAGATGGCGGGGTTTTCGCTGGGAGGAAGATTGGGTTCTTTGCACGAGGCTTTGCCACGAAGATAAGCCTAATCGTTGAATCGCTGACTCATCCCAGATCCATGTATCGATTCCTCGACTAAGTCCTCGCCATGCCGTTGCCGTCACCTGCATGCAAGGAAGGTTTTGTGTATGAAACCAATCTGCAAGCCAATCGGTTGCGCGACGCGGTGCTCCGATAAGGCCGAATAAGCTTGTCGGAGTTGGACGGCCCCCGGAACCCTGCCCTATCGATTCTTGATGTTTGGTCGCGCAAGTCTTGCGATACCAGTGGAGTAGCTGCGCCGGTGCCCAAGCCGTTGAGCATCGCTTCCAACCTTGAATGGGTTTCTCAGCGCGTCCCAAGCCCGCGCAGAGATGGCCTTCGAGGACTGCATATCGGGCCTCGTTGCGCATCCTCATTGCTTCATCAATTTGCTGTTGATCTACCGGAGAACGATCCAGACGTACCCAAATCACATGTGTGTAGTGCTGGGGTGGAGCCGCCAAGAATTCAACCATGTTCTTGCGATGATGAACGGTCGTCGAGAGTCGGAAATGATTCCAATGTTCGGCAACTTCAGGATGATCATGAATCCCGATCCACACTAATGCCGGCACCAGCGGTAACTTCGTGGGCTCATCCATGGCCAAATAAATTTAACTCCGTAGCTACCAGCACATCATGCGCTTCTTGGGGTGATGAAGCACCACGCAACTGCGGTAAAAAGGCTGATTCATTCAGCAAGCGGCTGATACGCGCAAGCAGCCTCAAGTGAGAACGATCATCGTACGCGCAAATCAAAAAGAACACGTCTGTGACATGTCCCGCGTCTGAAAAAGGAATCGGTTGTGAACAAAGCCCCAGCGCCAGAACCGACTCTGCCAAGATCGATGTTTGAGGACGACGCGGATGCATCAACGCCACGCCGTTCTCTAATGCCGTAGGATGCAATTGCTCACGCGCTTCAACTGCATCGGCCATTTGATTGGGGTCCCAAAGCAATCCCCCGACAGCGGCGAGCTCACACATGGTGCGGATCACGGAAGTCCGAGTGCGTGCCGGCAGAGGTACTGCAATTCGTGAAACCGGACAAATTTCACCGAGGCTCAAGGGATGATCGTGTTCGGTTTTTTGACGATCTAGTACCGCCTGATAACGTTGCAATTCGTCGGTATGGCTCGCGCCAATTTTTTCTTCGAGCCAATGATGAATCTCTGCTTCGGAAAACTTCCAATCGCCGCCGATCTTGCGTCCCGGTAATCGCCCTTTCTCCGCCATCTTCGAAACTTGACTCGGCGTCAAGTGAAGGTAAGCAGCCAAAGACTGCAAGTCGAAATCGCTGCTTGCCAACGTTGGAACTCCTTACGCAAACGGACTTAAAAAACGTACCAGCGAACCTACTAATGATTAAGACATGCCAGCAAGCTACGGCGCAAAGAATTTAACATGTGCACAAAACTCATTCGCCGAAGCTGGATGGGATGTCTTAATCATTTGGCCGAACCTGAAAAGCCATAACCGTATGCCGCAGCACCACTTGGATCGCTTCGCAAACAGGAAAAATCGGGCGGGAGTAAACTTTGTGGTTTTACAAGTCCGTTCCCCCGCCCGTTTTTTCACTGTTCGCAGCGCGTTCCAAGTGAGTGGGTTCGCTGGTACGTTTTTTAAGTCCGTTTGCCTTACGCAGAGGAACTCAAAAATTTCTCGTTCCCGGAAAACCCAACCTATCTTGCCGAAATAGCCGTTTGGGAGCAACCCAAGACTTGCGCGACCGCTCTATAAACCCGTCGATTCAAAGAGATTTTTAACAAACCGACTTTTTCGTAGGAATTGCTGCTATTTCATCGCTGGGTTTGCTGCTATTTCGAGTTTTTTTCGCCTCTCTTGACCTCGACCGAGGCGGTTCGAACAATCAGCGAACCTTGAACAGCGCGTGACATGCGGAGGCATGTTTCAAGCGTCAGATGGCCAGGAGGGTCATTGGTTCAAGGAGACCCGAAACGCACTCAGTTTGGCAAGGAGGCCAGGGATGTCGAAGACGTCGAACGCTCGTTCGCGCGGTGCTAGTCTCAAGAGCTTGATCTCTCGCGCTCGATTCATTCATGCTGATGATGTGTTGGTACAACGTTGTCGAATTCGCGCTGAAGAGTGCCAGCCAGGAGATTTGTTCGTCGTCAATCCGCTTGAGGATGATCATGATGGAGCTGCCGCGCGTGCGGTAGCACGTGGTGTCAGTGGTCTGGTAACAGAACGATTGTTACCGTTCTCGACTCCTCAGTGTCTCGTCCCCGACGCAGCATGGGCGTATGCCCATCTTTGTGATGCGCTAGCTGGATCGCCAGGCAAACGCTTGTTAACGATTGGAGTCGTAGGCAAGGATGGCAAAACGAGCGCGGTGGTTGCCATTGCCGCAGCACTTCGCGAACAAGGATTGCGGACGGCTTATCACTGCGATCTTGGTTCCAGCGATGGCGTGATTCAAGGATTGCCAGCAGCCCGACATTCCGATGCGGCCCAAGTCACGCAATGGCTTGAGTCGGCATGCGATGCAAGTGCATCCGTAGCGGTTATTGAGATTTCTGAATCCATGTTATCGCAGCAAGCAGCGTTACCTGTTCATCCAGATTTGCTCGTTGTGACCGATGGGAAATCGATCTCGATGGTCAAACGGGCTATCGAATTTTTATCGGATGAAGGCGTGATTGTGGCCAATGCAAACTGCCCTCGTTTAGAGCGATGGCTCGAGTCGTCAAGCCATGGTGTCTTGCGCTACGGCATCAGCACGGATGTGGAAGTTAACGGAGTTATCTTTAAGCGAGAGCTGGGTGAGATGACCATGTTGGTGACAGCCGGTGATGTGACCGCTGCATTACAAACCAAGCTTGGTGGAAGACTGCTGGCTCATGCACAATTGGCCGCAGTTGCGACAGGTTTGC
The DNA here is from genome assembly GCA_037367405.1 of Ottelia alismoides. Lineage (NCBI taxonomy): Eukaryota > Viridiplantae > Streptophyta > Magnoliopsida > Alismatales > Hydrocharitaceae > Ottelia > Ottelia alismoides. The sequence goes on from JAZKJV010003361.1 coordinate 107,075, forward strand.
TGCTCGGTGCTGATCTCACTACCTGTTTACGTGGACTACAGAAACTCACACGTATCCCGGGACGCAATCATCGCTTGCCAGCGGTTTCCGGACCCGCTGTCTTTTTAGATGTCGCTAGTAGTCAATCCCAATTGACCGCAAGCTTGAAAGCGATTCGAGGTGAATGTCACGGTGTGATGCATACCATTATGATGTTGCCGGGCGACGTCAAAGCTGAACAGCGAGCGTTGCTGGGAACAGCGATGGAACGGCACAGCAAGCGGTTCACCGTGACTGCAATGCCCCAGGCCCGCAAGCACTACCTGAAAGACGTCCACGATGTACTCGATGGCATGGAGCATCCGGAGCGAGTAGCGATGGTAGCCAGCTGGCGGCAAGCTATCCGAGATGCAATGACCAAAGCAAAAGAACGCGATGTTATTGTCGTCGTCTGCCCTCAAGGTGACATGGCGGCCGAAGCTCATCGGGAGTTACTGGAAGCCATTGCCGAGTGCGTCCAGGAAAACAGTGGACCGAGAATTCTAAGCCATCCAAGTTTATTGGCAGCTTCTTAAAAATTTTTGTCGTCTGAGGTCATAGTCCCGTTGACACGCCCTGCGGTAGATGAGTATTCCCCGAATTGTTTGAACGTGACGAGCCGAACAACCGTTCGATTCGCTGCGAATTACAAGCCACGTCTCAAGTTTTACCGAAGACATGGCAGCAGTGCGGGAGCTGCGTGTCGGCCTGCCTCCTGGGTCGGAGCGTAAACGCTGGTTGCGGCGACAACTGGGTCGGTCGCCTCGAACAGTGCTTCGCGGTAAAGCTTGATGGTGCCGGAGACCTTTGGTTTCCGGCACCGGATATAAAAACGGCGGACATGAGTTCACTCGTGTCCGCCGTTTCTTTTTTTATCTCATGAAGTGAGCCCCCAGTCTGATTGCTCGTAATCGTGCTCGTGCTCAAAATAGCGATTGGCAATACCGGCGATACATCACGAGTTGTATCAAGCGATAAACGCCTAAGCGATACACAATCGATTACGATTACGAGCACCGCTTCGCTGAGCACGAGCACCAAAAAAGATTAGGCTAAGGGTAAGAAAAAGGATCGGGTGAGGGTTGAAGAAAACCACGCGAGAGGTGAAATAACTAGCGTGTCTGGAGTTGAATCACACTTACACTCCCGAAATCGCTTAGATGCGCCGTCACGGGTAGGTTCGACTGATGCCGTAAGCGATTGCACCAAGATTGAAGCGCCGAGACCGGTTTGCGCACTAATATCCATTGATCCTTTGAGCGATAGACGGCATCTGGCGCAATAGACTGTACCCAAAGGTCAAAATCGGCAATCGGCTTGGCATCGTGCAACGTGTATGGGCCGCGAACCGCAAAACACAGATACGCTTCATCATATCTTTGCAGGGCATCATCCGTTTGCATGTGTTCCGTCTCAAGCAACTCCTGAGCGACACACACTTGGTCACCATGTTGAACATGATCGCGAATGAATGCGACAGCCCCGCGCCAGTCTTCTCCACGATTCACCAAACGGAAAGAACCGCTCGCTAAGGTTGTCCATGTGCCTTGTTCGATTGTCAGGCCAATTCCTGCAAGCAAGATGACAACCATGGCAATCCATCGGCCGTTAGGTCGCGGCTTGAGATTGATTTGATACACCTGGTTCCATAGCAGTGCGCTGAACCAATACAACCAAGGCAAGACGCTAATTAAGTAACGAGTTTGCCAAAGGGGCAGAAGACCAAAGTAACTCAGAAGCCAGACTACGAATAAGAAGCTTAACGCGGTGGATCCCAGCCAAAGTGTACGCCCAAAAAATTTTTCGCTGGAACGGTTTTCATCAAACTCGCTTTTAGTTTTTCGAACGCGGCGCACTACCAGCAAACAGCCGAGGGCAACGAGGGGAAAAAGGCATTGTGTCAGCCATGGATAAACGTTTTCGATATCGCGCCAGGTATGTGGCTGACCAATTCCTCGCCATAAATCGCGACGACTGAATAGGTCGAGTAATGTTCGCCATTGAGATAGTACCGCAATGATCAATCCCGAAAGTCCCCAGAGCGAATCACGAAGACTCCAATGCGTGGTGTTTTGAGCATCGAGTCTGCAATTCTGGTACTTCAATTGAATAAAAAACCAAACCGTGGATGCTAACAATAACCAGGCACATGCGATGATCGCTGTGTAATGAGTTATCCCAAGCAGCAAGCTGACAATCATGAGCGGCCAGTGCATTCGAGTTTGAGGTCGCGCATGAATTTGCCATACTATTCCAAACAGGATGGCGCTTAATGCCATGACCAAAATGTAACAACGCACTTCGCTTCCAAAAAAAATGGCGTTGATGTCTAGTACATAGACTATCGATGCGATGAACCCCGCGATGAATTTTCGGGAGGCCCTCTCCCCGAGTCTGAAAAACACAAGCAAGGGAATCGTTGATAGCGCGACGGATAATACTCGTGGTAATACGTCTGCCACGCGTTCCTGCAGGAGATAAGACCCTGCTCTCTCCCAACCCCAAAGAATCCAGTAATACAAAGGCGACTGATTACCTGCAGTGGCTCGAACAAACAGATGTGGCGGCCCATCCTGGATCGTCCAAAGCGAATGCAATTCATCGAGCCAAAAGCTTTCGCCGCAGCTCCCAAGCCGAAGCAGTATGGCTACGGACAATACGGAAAAGAAGCTTGCGAAATGGATAGAAAACACTCCCGCCGGGCTGTAATGCGTTTTCCAGTTGGGTGGGTCGAGAGGGTTGTTGTGCGGATCGCGCAACATTTTGGGAAATCTGATCCGGCCCACGAAAAATTCTCTCTGTTTTCTCGATTCTGTATCCGAATTTACGCTCTGTGCTGGCGTGCGGTACTCCCCCCACTACCCCATGGGGCGTTCCCTTCCCCTTCCTCCTGATACCATACCTGAGCTTCCCTATGAAACGGATTTCGCTGCTGAGCAGTGGCCTAATCGGACTCTACACAACTTGCTTTCCAACCTATTCACATAGTGCTCCACCAAATCCGGGCGAAATTTCCGTTTTGCTTCAAGGTCCCGAAGTACCAGTGACTGGAAACAGCAAGAGCACGTCATCGCCGACCTATGTGGCCGATGCAAGAATGCAATCTATCATGCAATCGGGCAATAAAGCACCCAACGAAGAGGTGAGTCCCGACTATAGCTCAGAAACCGTTATCGAATCCGAAGAGTCGGTGATTCCGAATCGACTTGAGATGCCCAGCGACGCAGTCGGCGCACGAGATGGGTCCGAAGTGGTGCGGGATCGCTATGATAACGGCAAACTTCGAATTGAGCGTCAAGTTGCGTTAGATGGCCAGGGCAACTTTGTAAATCATGGACGCTATCAAGAGTGGTCCCGCGAGGGGTGATCTATTGATGCAGGGGGAGTTTGAAATGGGTCAGCGCACGGGGATGTGGGTGCGAATTCACAATCTTCAGGAAGGGGGCATCTTCAAATCGTCTCCATACAATCAGTTCAAGCCACCATTTACATCGCAGGTCAATTTCCTCAATGGGCAAATGCATGGTGAATGGATCATTCGTGATGCAGAAGGCCGGGTGATCAGCGAGATTCAAATCGAGCATGGTATCCGCAATGGCACTGCGAAATGGAATCAAACCAGTGGCGTAGCGATGTTCGAAGCGGCTTATAAAGGCGGCATACTCGATGGTGCTTATGTCGAGCGCGACGCAAAAGGAACTGAGATTTCGCGGAGTCTATTCAAACTTGGTCAACGCATCGAAGTTGAACGAGAACAATACTCCAATAAGCGTCTCAAGAGCGAGTTTCATTACCTCAGCGCGCCCCAACAGTTGCTGACCATGGATGATTGGGCGCATGCGAAGTTTGCCACTTATGACAAGCAAGGTGATCGCATCAAGCATGGCGCTTTCGCGCTGTACTTCGAAAACGGAGAGTTGAAAGCGAAAGGGAGTTATGCCGAAGGGGTCTTGGATGGACTCTATCAGAGCTGGCATGCCAATGGACAACTCGAGTCGCAAGGAACTTATCGCCAAGGAGCGCAGGATGGCGACTGGAATTGGTGGCACAACAATGGAATGCGTCAAGCTTCAGGTAAATACGTTGACGGTCGACCTGCTGGGAATGTCTTGCAATGGAAACCAGATGGAACGCGCGTTGATGGTTCGACCGCGCAGATCAAACCTGCCGCTCCCACGACCAATGTTCCTGAGAAGCGGCAAGCCATGCAGCGTCGCGTTCACACGATGCGTTAAGCGGGCTGAGTTTGTTTAAACAGGTTCAGCTGTTAGTGCCATAGTCACTGAATCCGCGGTCGCCTTCAAAATTTCACACGCTTGTTCGATGGCATCACGTTGCACATCGAGATGGGTGACAACACGAATCGACTGCGGTCCTACGACCAAGACATGCAGACCTTTTTGCGCGAGCTTTTGCGCGAACTGAGCCGCAGATCCTAGTGTGGCAGCGACGTGGAAGATCACGATGTTGGAATCGACTTCTGGGACGGCTAACGAGAGACCATTGGATTCGCGAATCGCGTTGGCGATTAGGTGCGCATGGTCGTGATCTTCTTGTAGTCTGTCGCGATGATGTCTTAGCGCATAGAGCGCGCCGGCGGCGATGATTCCCGCCTGGCGCATTCCACCGCCGAAGAGTTTCCTCGCTCTGCGCGCTTCGCGGATAAAGTCCCGCTGCCCGGCGAGGCATGATCCGACCGGAGCACCGAGGCCCTTACTAAAACAAACGCTTACGCTATCAAACAGCGAAGCCCACTGGCGTTCAGAAATCCCACTTGCGACCGCCGCATTCCAAAGTCGCGCACCATCCAGGTGTGTCTTCAAGCCATGAGCGTGGGCCCAATTGCAAATCTCGCTAACTTCTGGATAGGGCTGAACTTTACCAGCGCCGCGGTTATGCGTGTTCTCAATACAAACTAACCGCGTACGGACCATGTGGTCATTTTCGGGGCGAATCAGATGACGCAGTTGTTCGAGGCGCATCACCCCAGCTTGCCCCTGCACCGTTCGAGCGACGACACCGGAGAGCTGTGCGAATGCTGCTTGTTCGTAGTTGTAGACATGGCAATCCGATTCGCAAATGAACTCATCACCTCGACCGCAGTGCAAGCGGATTGCAATTTGATTGGTCATTGACCCGCTGGGCATAAAAATCGCTGCTTCTTTGCCCAACAACTCAGCGGTTTCACGTTCCAGCTTGTCTAGGGTTGGGTCGATGTCGATGACATCGTCACCGACTTCGGCTTCGGCCATAGCGCGCCGCATTGCTGGAGTTGGCCGAGTGACGGTATCGCTTCGCAAATCGATCATGTTCCACGTAGCTTTCAGTTTGAAAGGTGCCAGGAGTGAGAATGCTGTCTACTCAGAGATTTCAAAGTGCCATTCCTATTCAGTCCAGTAATCGATCACGACTGGCCGTTCTAAGTGTGGTTTAAGGACATCGACGAACTTTACATGGGCGGGATGTTTCAAATAAATCTCGCGATCACCTTCGTTTGCAAATGTCACGAGAAAGCAATGGGTAAGACCATCGTTCAAGTTTTCGGGACTATTATTTGTGCCGCACTCAAAGCTCTTAATTTGAGATATTTCTGTGGGGAGTTTCTTAAACGCCGCGACAACCTTTTTGACGTCTTCTTCCGAAGAAGTTGATTTGAACTGAAACATGACGACATGTCGCAATACGCGAGTTGGCTTTGCATCGTCGGCTGCAATAGAAGATAGATTCATAACCGTTGACATCAGGAAAGTGAAAGTGGCGAAAGCCAAAGAAAGCATTGGGTGAGACATCGTTTTTCTCCGTGAGGAACTCAAGATGATTGTTTTGTAGTAATTCGATTGATGAACAGCAACGGTAACCCGGTACGGCTCAGCATTTTGATGTGGTCTGGGGGTAGATCCGCCGCAAGTTTTTTCGCGGCTTCCAGATGCCGGCTCGTTAAAGCGGGATTGGTTTGATCATAAGCTTCGAATAACCAACCATGAGCAATCACGCGATACAGTTTGGGCACATAAGTGTCCTCTGCCATTCGTTCAATTGCTGTCGGGATTTTTTGATAGTTCCGATTGGAGTGGTACAGTCGAGCGAGTTGCAATCTCGCTTTGTATTCATAGTTTTTATCGGTTCGACGCGCTGCATCATTGCCTTCAGTATTGTGATACTGCCAGACAGCCATCCAAGCTTCCGGAGTGTCTTGCCGCAAGGCTTCAACGAATTGATCTTCAACCGTTGCAAGCTTTTCGACAGTCACTGAAGGCGCATTCGAACCCCAGTCCAGTGTGGGCGGTTTGATGCGCGAAGCTATGGCGACACCACAAGCCGAACTCGCGATTAACAATCCGGCGACGATCGGCCAACGGCTGCGAAGTCGCGCCTCGCGTCGCATGATCGCTTGCAATCGATTTACGGGAGAGGAATCGTAGAGGCTCCCCGGTGTCGTTGGGGTCGCACCGGTATAGCGATGGATTTCTTGGAGTACTGCAGCGGCGCTTTGATAACGGTCTTCGGGGCGCTTGGCCAGTAGCCGATAGATGATGTCAACGTACCATTTCGGTAAGTCATTCTTACCGATCCGGTCTGAACGCATCTGAGCAAGTGAGGGAGGCCTTTCATGAAGTTGCTTTACGGCAATCGCCAAAGAGCTTTCACCATCGAACGGTGGCCTTCCCGTCAGGACATGAAACATCGTAACGCCAAGAGAATATAAGTCACTTCGCGGATCGACTTTGCCACCTTGAACCTGCTCGGGACTCATGTAGAGCGGAGTTCCAACGGTTAGTCCCACTTGAGTTAAATTGGCCGCTTGATCTTTTTGGGCGACGCGAGCCAAACCAAAGTCCGCGACTTTAACTTCGTCTCGCCGACTCAGCATGATATTTTCAGGCTTGATGTCACGATGGGTAATGCCAGCAGAGGCCGCTTGATCAAGTGCTGTGACGACCGCATGCAACACATCAATCGCTAATTGAACCGGTAAGGGACCATCGCGATCGATTACTTGCCGCAAGTTCAAACCATCAATGAACTCTTGCGAGATGTAATGCAATCCTTCACGGTGCCCGACTTCGTAAACTTGAACGATATTTGGATGGTTTAGTCGCGCTGATGCCCGAGCTTCGATTTGAAAGCGTTCAACGTAATCACCGAAACTCGGCTCGTCTGCTAATCCCGGCCGCAATACCTTGATCGCTACTGTGCGACCCAATGATAGCTGAGTCGCTTTGTAGACATCTGCCATGCCTCCACGACCAAGACGCTGCAGCACTTGGAAGTCACCAAGGCGAATTCCCGTGAGGTCGCCATCGTGCGGTAGAGGACTGGATGCTGCCATAGTGTGGTGGTTGCTTCGTTTCAGTACCTTCAGAATCGAATCATTATCATCCAGGTTGCGGCATCCGGCCAGCGTTGGACACGTCTTTCATCGCAATCTGATGCAAGCTACCCGATCGAAATCCTTCGAGATCAATCGTACATCCTTGAAAACCAAGGCGGCGGAACTCGTCGATAACTTCCATTCGATAGTCGCGCACCAGATCTTCCAATTGTGTCGGGAGCACTTCGATCCGCGCCAATTCACCTGAATGCAAACGCACCCGGACCACATTAAAACCACGCTTACGCAACCAGTTCTCGGCCTGATCAATGCGATTCAAGCGGTCGGGTGTCACGGTTACTCCGTAAGCGATGCGGCTCGAGAGGCAAGGTGAAGCGGGTTGTTCTGCGACACTCAATCCGTAATGGTGGGCGAGTTGTCGCACCATCGCTTTTGTAATGAAAAGATCCGCTAACGGTGTCTTCACACCCGCTTCTTTTCCCGCTTGGATCCCCGGACGAAAATCTTGAAGATCATCAAAATTGGTTCCGCTGATGATCAAAGATTCAGGATGTTTTTGGCGGATCTGGGCTAATCCTTGATACAAATGACTTTTGCAATGGTAGCAACGCTGCAGATCATTGGCTTGGTAGGCCGGGTCGCTGACCTCATCGGTAAGCATCCAATGATGTTGAATACCAATCTCAGCAGCGACTCGGCGGGCCGATTCACGTAAAGATTGGGAAAGGCTTGGGCTGTCTGCCGTAACGGCTATGGCTTTATCCCCAAGAGCTCTGAAGGCACCAGCCGCAACGACGGCGCTATCAACTCCGCCACTGAAAGCAATCAGGCAAACGCCATAATTCTGCAGTTCGTTTTCTAATCGCTCAGCAAGGTTTTCGATCATCATGTATCAAGCGATTTGGCTGGTTCTTGTCGATGCGGACCCAAAGTCGCGATGCGTTGCCCGGTCATGGCGCTTTCCCTTGAAGCTTGTAACACTTCAATCGCCCAACAAGCGTCATGAAGATCTCCCATCTTACGCAATAAACTCGTGACCGCGCGATGGAACTGCGTTAGCAATTGCTCTCCAACTGGACGCTCAGAGTCCAGTGATTCGACATGTCGACCGGCTTCGTCAAACCAAACCAACTGGGCGGGAAGATCAACGAATGCCAAGCCCCTTTCGCAACAAACTTGTAACCCGCTCGGCGGTCGGAAACCAATCGCCTCATGCCATCGGGACGGAATGTACTGTCCACAACTGATCTGACAGGTAACCCCTTCAGGAACGCATCGTGGTCCTTCAAACCGAACACTTAACAAGCGATAGTCGGGATTGGGTTCCAAACCATGGACCAAGGAGAGCACGCTGCTCGGTTCACTGCCAACGACATACCGGCACCAGTCGATCAGTTCGACCATTTCTCGATTGGCTTGTTGAACGGGACTGGGACCCTTTTTCGCGTTGACTTCTACAGGCAAACGTCGATGGCAGAACAAAAGACGAGGTTTGCCAAGATGGGTTGCAATTAGCTCTTTCAAACGCAATGTGGCGGGAGCGAAACGTCGGGGGAACTCAGCCATGAAAGCAACGCCGGACCGATCCACACGATCGGTCAGGTTGCGAGCCACATCAGGCTCAAGCGCAAGATCTGCTGCCCAGTAAACAGCTTTTCCCGCATCACATGCGGCGAGAATTGGCAACCAGCCCTGCCATGAGCTTTCCAAAATCAATACCGCATCGACATCACTTCGCGCGACCAGTGCGCGATAACCGTCGACTTGTGCAGCTCCGAACTCTTTAGCAACTTGCTCCGCCAAAAGCGGAACCGGCGCATAGACCGCGCGAACTTCAAAACGATCTTGCAGCATCCTCAGGGCCGGTCGATGACGTTGTTGCCAAGCGTCTCCAAGTCCGATCAGTCCTAAGCGAATTTTCATGAATGCTTCTGGAATTGATGCGTTTAAAAAATCCGTATGGATCGACTTTGCGAAAAAAAAGTGCGGGGTTTTTTTCAGGGCTGAGGC